>BDDC01001318.1:13299-28644 GCA_001662425.1 Chlamydomonas sphaeroides
GGGGCCGGCGGCGGGGCCGGAGGCGGGGCCGGCGGCGGGGCCGGAGGCGGGGCCGGCGGCGGGGCCGGAGGCGGGGCCGGAGGCGGGGCCGGAGGCGGGGCCGGAGGCAGGGCCGGAGGCGGGGCCGGAGGCAGGGCCGGAGGCAGGGCCGGACAGGACGTCTTGCTCACAGGATATCATCCATGCGAACCTTGTGCCTGTCCAGCGGCGTCCGTTGAGGGATGGAAACGAGGGAATGGAAGTTGGTGTCGCATCGGGCGATGGCGGTTGAGGCTCAGAGGAGTGCAGTTTAGCTCACCCATTGTTCATGGTGACAACCTCATCCGCAGCCAGAAAGCTGGAGCCGGCATCGAGGGGGTGACTGCAGGAGGCAGGGTGACGGCTCCAGTAACAAGTCGGGCAAGAGGGCTGACATCGCGGTTCGGTCGCTGGTGGCTGGGCGTGGGAGCTCCGCCTAGGATAATTGTAATTCAATTTGGTCCGCGTGGAATGTAGTTGAGGCGGGGCACTAGGCGGGATGGGTCCCGGCTCTAGGCGGGATTCCTTTTGGGACGGTCGGGCACGACATGGCGCGAAAATATCAGTCAATTCAAAGATTGGGCTAAACTTACACGCATTCGTCCGCAGGTTGAGTCGCTGAGGCAACAGCACTCGAGTGCTCCGCTTGCGGGTGGTTGCGCAACGCCTTCAACGCCATCAACTCCTGCATAATGCTCTCCTGCAGTTCCTGAATCGCCTTTAGTTTCCCTTCTATCTTGGCGTAGATCATACTTGACGCACTATGGACGTGAGCAGCGGAGTGTTCTTGGGCGTTCCCCAGCACCACTAACAGTAAAAGCGCTGAAGCAGCATACGCTGAGGATGACGTCATTGCTCAGAGCAGCATAGACCGCCTCTTGAATGTGATGGAACAGGATGGTAACAAGGGCACTCGGCTTCTATAATATTATCTGAGAAGAGACGCTATGCGATTAGCAGTGTTGAGCGCGGAATGCCGCAAACTGAGCGGCAAAAATCGGCCCAAAACCATATCAACGGAACACACCCGGGGTGCACGCGAAACCTCCCCAGCTGCGTATGGGTGCATGGCTCGCCCCAGAAAGGGGCCACTCAGACCACACGCAAACAGTCGGTCATTATGCGGTTGTCGCCGGGGCTATTTCAGGGGTCTCGGGCACATCCGTGCCCTCACCCCACCTAACCCCACGGGCCGGACCTCGCCGCCCAAAATGCCTGAAACGGCAGGAATGCACATCTCAACGCACGTCGCCGCTGCTGCCGCTCTCGCTGTATCGCGCCCGCTTGCGGCGGCCGCTACCACCCCTTCCGCCTCCGCCGCCCGGCCCATCGCCGCCCGGCCCATCGCCCCAGGTGCGCGCCAAGCCTGCCGCCTGCCGCCTGCCGCTCCGCATCTATGCATTGTATGCGTGTACCGTAAGCTATCTTTCTGTGCTCGTCCCACATGCTAATCAAAGCGGCCGGGGCACAAGGCCCCCGACAGACAAAGACGCCTATTTACGACAAGGAGTGTTACAGATGAGCAAGGGGCCGCGACGGGAGGCAGAGCTCCCTTGGCCCCTAAACGCACGACCACCATTATCTTGATATGGTGCCGAAAGTGTGGCAAACGCATAGACGTTTGAGCGCGACAGGGTGATTTTGGTGATACCGGTTGCGGTGTCCATTAGAGAAATGCCTCCTGTACTTCCTGCTGGTGACTGGGTGTGCTAGCACGCAGTGAGCGAGCAGCACACTTCTACTGGATATGAAGCGGTCTTCGCCCAGCTTGCATCAAACGCTGGGAACAAGATTGCAAATTTTAAATCGCGTTTTGCGGCACCGTTTGCGTCATGTTTCGGGCTTGTTGGCGTTCTACAGTGCAGTGGTTGCGAGTAATAGCGAGTGCGCGACTCGCAGCGAAATTTGTGCAGGATTTGTATTAATGTATTTTAAATAACGCACAGCGAAATAGACGCACATTGCATAGATGCTTAGTCACTTGCAGTCCCGTGACAACTCGCACTCCCGTGACAACTCAACTCGCGCAGCTTCCCCGGACAGTAGGGAGGGGGATGCCCTCACCTCTGACTCCCCTCCCTCCCGTGGCCTCTGGGCCCCGCCGTGAATCAACTGGTGAAGCTTCCCTGGACTCGTACGGCGCCCTGACCCCCTCCCTCGAAACGAGGTCGCCACACCTTGTGCGGTGCCCGCAGGGGGAGGTGGACCTCCCCCTGACCCCCTCCCGTGACACAACGTCGCCACACCTCATGCGGCGACCGCAGGGGGAGGTGGACCTCCCCCTGACCCCCTCCCACGACACGAGGGGGTGACGGAGGTGTATCATACCGCAGATAATGGGGTCATGGGCTAAGTTGTTTGCGTGTGAAGCAACGCGATTGGCTTACATGGGACCGTTGCGAAGCACAGACACATCTCATATTTGCACATCAAGGCCATAACGCCGCCAGCAGGTTGGCTTTGAGAGACCGAACGGTGGCCCGGAACACGCTTTGGGGCTCCACATACCTCCGCGTTGCCGGCAGGCCAGTCGGTGCACATCAGGGTGGACACCCCTTGGTAGTGCACATCGCTATCACGTCATAGTACTTTTAGTTATCAAGCGAACGTTAGGAGCGGAAGTCAGGGCGTGTGCCAGATGTCAATATGGCGGCGGTGGGGTCGCCCAAGGGTGATCGCAAGGGCTTCGCCCCGTTTCCCTTGGGGGAAAGGGGCAAGCCAATGCAATGGGTTTAGTCTTAGAGTCCTTGGGCTGCCAGTAATGGCGGTTGCCTCAGGTACCTTTCCCTGACTTCCACGCTGGTTCTACAGTAAAAAAGCCAACGAAATCGCGGTTGTGCCGGGGTGGTGACGTCCCTTCCGTTTGTCCTTCATGGTAACGGCCTCCTGTTCCCGCTTCCAGAGGCGCGCAGAGGCACCTTCGCACACGACCAGTGCTTTGCGCCGGGTGGCAACGTGGCAGCTGGTAGCCTGGTGGCTGGCGGCCAGTCTGATGCCGCTCATCCAGGTTGGCTGTGGCACGGCGCAGGGTCGCGTACAGCGCCAAACCCAAATAGGATAGCCTGACCACAGCGACGTCCGCTGACCTGGTGTGGACGTGGGAAGCGTGCGGGTGAGCATGGCGGGGTGTGCAGGCTGCGGCAGACACGTTTGACGAGTCAGGACGAGTGTAGCGCAGTTGCGAGCTTTGTAGCCCAACGCGATCCGGGTGTCGTGTATCGATCAGGCCTGATGGAAGACGAAGCACAGCAGACTCGCTGGCCGTCACAAACGCGCTGGCCGTCGCGCGGCGCTGGGAACCGTCCGACAGCAGCACTGGGAGGCGGCCGGACACGAGCGCAACGCTGCTGAGGCCGCGTTTTGCGGCACTTTCGTTTGTGTGTCAAAGTGGATTGGCAGGGGGATGTGAGAGGAGGAAACAATTGTGACCAGGTGGGTAAGTTTTGGGCCGCGGCCGGCGCGCGACACCGACATGAGCCAGGGGCGGGTTCGGGTTTGACACGGTACGGGCGCGCGCGAACATATGAAGAAGGACTTGTTACACCCAAGCGTCACATACTTGCCCTTCCTTCCCTCAAACAACTGACAAATGGCTGGCGGCGAGTCTGATACGCAGCTCATTCAGGTCCGCAGCCGGCCGCCGTTCCGCGCCATCTCGCCGCCAGAGCGTGTGCCATTGTTGCAGCGAACGCGCAGCCTGCGATATGTCTTGTAACTTTAGCGGCACAGGACCTGCTGACGCGACCGGCTCTGCGCGTTCAGCGCGATGTCTCATCTTAAGCGGCCCCCCTGCCTGCAGGCCAAGCTGGCGAAGCTGGGCCTGGACCAGACTCCTGAGGAGTTTGTTGCCGGTCTGCCGGCCCCCGTGAAGCGCCGTGTGGAGGCGCTGCAGGGGCTGCAGACCAAGCACGACGAGCTTGAGGCGGAGTTCCGCAAGGAGCGCGCTGAGCTGGAGGCAAAGTACGAGAAGCTCTACGGTGCGTGCGCATTGGCTTTTCGCTGTGGCGCGGCGACCTAACGATGTCCGAAACCTGGGGATCTCCCTCCGCAGCGCCTCTGTACGTGGAGCGCTCGGAAATTGTGCAGGGCAGCAAGGAGGTGCCTCCCAAGGAGGGCGAGCCGGCAGGCGACGGTGAGTTGGGCTTCGCGGGTGTTGCACCGCTGCCCGCCCGCGCTCCGACACCCGCCTTGGCTTGGGTACCTCCCGTCGCAACTCTGCACCCTTGTTCGCGCGTGCAGATGCCATTAAGGGCATTCCGGAGTTCTGGCTGGCCGTGCTGCTCAAGTGCGAGGTCACCATGGACATGATCAAGGACAAGGACATGGACGTGCTGAAGTACCTGCGCGACATTCAGGTGCGCGCCACGCAGCTCACGTATTGAGGTCGCGGGCTACTCTCCGTATCTTCTCCCCGCCGTGCCGCTAGATCCAGGACAGGGCCTATAGTGAGCTTCTGCGTCACCCACGCCCCCGCGCCCTGCTCCACCGCGCTGTTGGCCCAGGCCGAGTCCCTGGTCGTTGACGGCGTCTCGCACGGCTTCAAGCTGCGCTTCTACTTTGACCAGAACCCCTACTTCACCAACGAGGTGCGCGCTGTTGCGTACAGCAGGGCTCGGACGTCTTACTGCGTGGGTCGCCAGGCAACGGCGCGCGTACCTTAGCCGAACGCCTATCCGCCAACGGGGCGCTTTGACAATTGGCTTCGTACTCTGGCCAGTCGACGTGCCGCGCGCGCTGTCTTAAACTTGTGGTGCAAGCTACCGCTGAAACTGGTGCAGCGCCGTCCCTGCAGATCCTGGAGAAGACGTACCACATGCTGCCGGAGGACGACGGCGTGCTGGAGCGGGCAGAGGGCACCAAGATTGAGTGGAATGCGGGTGAGCCCGAGCGCCGTGGGGCTGCGACACGGACGGGGCTCGGCCGGACCGGCGTCGCAGGGTCGCCGGCTGCAGCGGCGATGCTCTCGCGTGGCGTGGCATGCGCTCGTCATCGTCAAGGCTGGCATGGGCCGTTGGTTGCGAGCATTGGCTGCTTGCTGACTGCTCCGGCCATTGCGCAGGCATGAATGTGACTGTCGGGACCATGAGCTACTGATGCATGAGCTGCCCGCAACCGCCCGCAGGCAAGGACGTGACGGTCAAGATCATGAAGAAGAAGCCCAAGAAGGGCGGCAAGGCCAGCGACAAGCCGCAGGTGCGGCCGGGGCCTCGTTTTGGCTTACCGGGGGTGCGGGGCACCCGGGGCTGCAGCACGGATGCAACCATCCAGACGGATGCATGTAGCGGTGTGGCAGGCTCCCGGTACCCCCAGTCGACCGGGGTTGCAAGAGGGTTTGTGGTGAGGGCAGGGAAGGCTGCAGTGTAAGCGGCTTACTTGCCAGCCTGCCTGACGGCGAGCGTCTCAGCATGCCAACTGGTTGGCGGAGCGGGGCGGTCTCGCCTTTCAAGCGCGCTGTCAGGCGCTGCCTGAATCGCCGCCTTCCCCCCTTAATGGCCTGCCTGGTTTTACGCTGGGCGCGCCCTGATCTGTTCTCACCTGTCCCGTGCCCTCGAGCATTGCGACAAGGGTTGCGGCTAGGGGTTTCGCTGAGGGATGGGAGAGGACGGCAAGGGCAGCGACAGGCTGCCGGTACATGTGCTGGGCCATGGCGACGCCGGGCGCGTGCGCGCTTGACTGTGCCCCTGCCTCCCCCTTCAGGTCAAGACGGAGCGGGTGGACTCGTTCTTCAACTTCTTCGACCCGCCCCAGGTGCGGTTCTACATCCAGACTTGACCAGGCCAGCGCATGCCGGACATTCCGGCGGGGGCGTGTTTGATTGTGCAAAGGCGACAGCTGCGCTAGCTGGTTGGGCAATCACCCCGAGGCGTTGGCTGTGGGTGTCGCCAACTGCACACGGTAAATGACGCCGCGTGGCCGTTGCCTGCACTCCCGTACCGGTGCGTCCATCCTGCGCTTGCTGCCGTACTGCCGTACCATGCAGGTGCCCGACGGCGAGGAGGAGATCGACGAGGACACAATGGACGAGCTGCAGGCCATCATCGAGGCCGACTACGAGGTATGGCAGTACGGCAGTGCAGCGCGCAGTACGGCAGACAGTGGGCTGGCCGGCAGGCGTGATGCAAAGCAGGGGCTGCAGCAGGTCAAGCGGTGCCACGCTTCACGAATCGTCTCCTCCGGGGCCCCACTTCCCTACTTCACCTTTCAGGTGGGCGCCACCATTCGCGAGAAGCTCATTCCCGAGGCCGTGTCCTGGTACACGGGCGAGGCGATGGACGAGGAGGGCATGATGTTCGAGGGCGACGACGACGACGATGACGAGGAGTGAGTCGTCACCAGCTGTTGACTGAACTAGCGCAGACAGGGGCAGGGCTTCTGGCTAGGGGTTTGTCTGCTGGAAGGGTGGGTGGGAACGGGGGCAGTTGAGGGGTCCTTGCGTGATGGCTGGTGGTTGCTGCCAGGTGTAGTTGCCAGGCTGCAAGTAAAGTACTGACGCTCCTTCCCCCTGCCCCGACGCGTGCCTGCAGCTTCGAGGGCGAGGAGGGCGAGGAGGACGAGGACGAGGAGGGTGCCGCGGCGGGCGGCGAGGGGCAAGGCGCCGCTGGGCAACAGCAGCCGCCCGAGTGCAAGCAGCAATAGGATGCACGCGGCGGCCGGTTTCGTTTGCGGGATGCAGGCAGCTCGTATGGTATGGTTGACGTATCAAGGGGCTAGGGGGCGCGCCCCGGAGTGTTGCTGTGTGGGGCAGTGTGGGGGACGCGATTGGGACAGCCCAGGTCGTGTTTGGTCAGAACGGCAGGAGGGCAAAGCGGCGTGGCCGCAGGTTGGAGCGGGGGGTGTGAGTAAGGTGGTGTGATGGATGGAACGTTGGCCTGCTTGTGGCTGCCCCTGGTTCTATGCAGCCACGACGGCAACGGACCTGCAACGGCCATTCGTCAGTTGTGTTGTGCGCACACGCTTCCTGAAGGCCAGCAGGCAGCAAGCATACATGTTTTAAGTATCCGCCTCGCAACGCGAAGAGACGAGGGCCCTGCTCTGGCCTACAGCTGCATGTCTGAAGGTGCCGGTAGCTTCAAATCGCCGTCACGTTGGCGTTACAACCTGCTGCACACTGCATCGCTCAGCTGCTCACAGCCGTGCGCCGGCCCAGTCCGCCATCGCGTCTGCCTCCACTTCCCGCGCGCATGCCTCTGTCGGACCCTCCTGCTGTCTTGCAACCGCTGACCTGGAGCCCGTCATGCGGCCTCATCGGACGTTCCTGCCTCGTGTCATGCTCGCCCACCCCAACCTTCTTGCCGTCTTGCAAGTGGATTAGTAATGCCCCCATCAGGATGGGACAAGTTGTACCCCGTATCCGCGCTCTCAAAATACACATACACCAGGCCCTCACGCACACACGCACAGGCGCCGAAGTGCCTCCTCGAGGGCTCCTGGCATCGCCTCGCCCGTCGACCGACCCGCAGCGAGCAGCAGCCCTCGTCATCCCTCGAGCAGCGGCGCAAGCACGCAAGCCTTGGCGGGGCAGGCAGGCAGGCGAACGACGGCGCCGCAACCTGCTCTCGCGGCAGGGACGACGGCGCCCACCTCCTGCTGCCCCAGCCTTGGACGGGCCTCAGACCCGGAAGTGGCGGCGATGGCACTCCTTGGCGGTCTGTGTGCCACGCGCGCGCTGCCGAAGACGCGTTGAACGTGCGGCCGCTCCTTGCAGCCGACGGCTCCCGACTGCGTGGTTGCCTGGCCCTCCGCGTCGCATAGCAACCGCAAGCCACGTGGTGGCGCTGCTGGCCTCTTACGAGGCTGGCCAGGCGTCCCTTGCCACCACCAGGCGCCCTGAGCTGCGGCACGCTGTGCAGCGTCTCCGCCTCACGGCGGCGATGCCGTCGCCGCACCGGCAGCCGCCGTCGCGACCGCGGCGCTGCCGGGCTGCCGAGTCCTCCGCGGCATGGGGCGAGGCGCCAGGCCCTCGGGCAGGTCCGACGTCCCGGCCGTGATCCTCCCCACAGCGCGCCTGGCGGCGCCACCCTGAGGCGGGCGCAGCGCCGACTCCAGGCCGTCGTCCTCGACCCAGTCCGGCAATCCCCCGGCATCGGCAGCCTGCGCGGGGCGTCGGGCACAGCGGCGCACCGTCGTGAGCTCAACGGGGCTTTGTACGGGATAGCTAGCCGCGCCACCGCCCCGTGTGCCGCTGTAGGGCCGCAATCATGCCTGCGCCGTAAACACCCAGCCCAGCCCGACTGAGATCACTACCGTACGCAGATACCGATACACATGAAGCTGCATTCTGTGGATCGCGGTACATACGCGCACCTCCAAGCGGGCCACCAGGCCGTCTAGCTGCACGTCCACGTCACTGCCCACACCGCCACCGCCAGACGCAGCCGCGGCGGCAGGCGCCGCGCCCACATCCGGCGCGCCCGGGGACACCCGCCGCGGCGACAGCAGCAGCGCCGCCGTGGAGGCGTCCGCGTCCTGCGAGGCTGTTGGGCTGTCGGGCGGCGAGGCGGCGCTGCTGGTGGCGCTGAAGCCGCGCGCGGTGAAGAAGCGCGCCAGCGTGTCCAGGAGCCCGGGCGCCGGGCGGGTGGTGAAGCCGGCGGGCACCACAAACTCCCACTGCCGCTCGGCCTGGGGTGTGAGGTAACCGAAGGAATTGGCATTAGGGAGCGGCGGGGAAAGGGTTCACGAGTCCGTCGTGGACGCGGGCTATGTGTGCCGTCGTTCGTGCAGCTGCCGTACACATGGTACGAGGGACCCGGGGAAGGCTGGGCCTCGCTTCCGCACTGGCGCATAGAACCGCATTCTCTCAGCGCACGGCCGACGCGCCAAAGTACCCGGGGCGTGCTGTGCCGCATGTGGGTTCTGTTCTAACACTTGTACACGCGAACACACCTGCCGAATCCGCAGCTCGTCCACGCGCTCCACCTCGCCCAGCTCGCTCTCCATCGTGATCCACGTAGCCCATGTGATCTCGCTTTTGGGGTTGACCTGTCGTACGCGTACGGCAACCGGAATAAACAAACAGCACCGGCATGGCGGCAACGGCGAACGATGCGCGAAACGCACACGCACCGCGTGGCCGCCTTCGCAGCGACGGTATGTGCCTAGCTGCGCTTCCAATCCTCTAGGCACCGATATCGAGCCCCACACCGGAACGGTCGCCTGGGACCACTATTCAGCCCTTCCCTGTCCCCTTCGGCTGGCACACCCCTCCCACAACCCCGCAAACGCCCTCACGCTGTCCACCAGTACCACGCCAAGGGCACTCACCCGTATGGCCGCTTTGAACAGCTCCCGCGCCGTAGTATGGTTGCCCGCGCGCCACTCCAGGGCGCCCCAGGCGTGGAACACGTACACGGTGTTGGGTGAGCGAGGGTCGGCCCACACGCCCTCCTGGAACAGCTGCCGCGCCCGGTCCAGGTCGCCCTGCGTCGGGACGGGGGCGTGCCGCACAGGCGGAGCGCATCTGAGCTGACCAACGCATCAATGAGGACACATGCATGACATGGAAAGCCGCCCCAAACAGCCGGGAGGCGGCGCGTTTTCCATTGCCTTATCAGAGCCGGGCTAAAAGTTAAACGCTGACTGCCAGCTGCGCAACCGCCCACCTGCTCGGCAGCCATCACGCCGTACGCCTGGTAGAGCTCCATGTACGTCGGATCCGCCTGAGGAGGAACCCAGCGGGGTGTTCTTGGCGCAAAATGTGGCCAACCACCTGCGACATGCCACGCACAGACCCCGGGCTTGCGCCCCACCCGCTCCAACAGCCTCCTGCGGCTACCTGCAACGCATTTCGCCGATCGTGGCACAACACCATTGCGATGCGGGGGCCCCGCCTACCTGAAGCCCTCTCTCGAACAGGGCTTTGGCGCGCTCGATGCGGCCCGCGGCCTTCTCCACGAGCGCCCAGGCCTGGCGGGCAGGTGCGGACGGGCATGCATTAGCTGCGGCCGCACCTGGGCGACGGCGCACGGGCATCAACTTGGGCGCCAAGTGCGCGAATGCCGCCGCCAGCTGCTAGCTCGCTCACAGCTGCTGGGCTAACGTCTAAACTGCAACGGCGGTAGCCCGCCAGTGCCGCCTTGCGCAGCTCGGGCGATCGCGCGGCGTTGCTCGGCTGCCCACGCCCGTGCCCCCCTCCCACATCGCTGCCAACCGCCAGCCGCCCAGTGCGCCGCGCGCCAGAAAGGCGCGGCTGCGCACCTGGTAGAGCGCGGGGTCGGTGGGGTTGAGCTGCGTGCCCCGCTGCAGCAGTGCCATGCACTGCTGGTAGTTGCCCTGCCGCCGCTCCCACAGCGCCCAAGCCAGGTGCACGTAGCTGCGCGGGGAGCGCGGCGGAGCGGCGGGGGCCGGGAAGCCAGTCAGGGGCCGGCCAGCTGCGCCGTGGAGGACTAGAATGTCGGCCCGGCGAGCGGGGGCGCGCTGAGGCGTCAAAAGAGACAGTGGGAGCAGGTCTGGGTAGCCGCAGTTGCTGACACTGGAGTTGCAGCTGACCACGTACCGTGAGCGCGGGTTGGCGCCGAGCGCACGGCGAAACAGGTAGCGCACCGCTGAGGGGTCGCCCTGCTTGGCTTCCAGCACGCCCCATGCCTGGCCGAGAGGGTCAGGGGCGGAAGGAGGTGTGAACGTCATCAAGGCGCTGCCTGGCCCCAGTGGCCACCCGCGCTGCGCCCCGCCCTCCACCAGCACCAACGCGCTGCTGCACCAAGGCACCGCGCGCTGAGACAATCGCGCCGACGTCTCCCGGGCCACACCAGCTCCGCTAAGTCCGCACGCCCGACCGTGCCGCATGACTGTGCGCTTTTGCCACATGGCCCGCACCTGCCACAGCGCCACGCTGGCGGCGCCCTCGGCGTTGCGAGTGCCCTCCTCAAACCAGGCGCGCGCCTCGGTCACCCGCCCCAGCTGCGCCGCCATGCAGCCCAGCGCGCAGTAGAGGTAGGCGTTCTGCGACTGGGGCTTGCGCCGGCAGCGCTGGATGCCCTGGGAGGAGTCCGCGGGCGGCAGCGCATACGGCGGCAAGTCAGAGATGGCACAGGCCTTCGTTGCTCCGTGGTGCGACAGTTGTGCAAGGTGTGGAGATGAATGCGGCTGCTGTGCTCCGGTGTAGCTCGTCAGCTACAGGGCAGCGCCGACGGGCGGCATCGCGAGGCACCCAACGCCTTGGCGTCTCGCGCTCAGCGCTACGCTCCGCTCCGCTGCTCGCCCCGCTCACCACACCAGCGCATGCGCCGCGGTCGTCCGTCGGCCCTGACCCCGGCCCACTGCGAACGACGCACGCGCGCCCGGGCTGCCGCACCTGCATCCACAGGTCCCTCGCGCGCGCGAAGTTGCCCTGCTGCTTCTCCAGCATGCCCCACTTGTGCCACGCGCACGCGTGCGTGCCGTCCACCACCACCGCTGCGTCGTACAGCTTGCGAGCGCGGTCCGCGTTGCCCGTTTGCGCCTCTAGCCAGCCCCATGCCGACCAGATGTAGGGGTTGGTGTTGCCTGTGGAGTCGTGCGGCTGGGCGTCAGGCCGCTGCCGGAAGCTGGATGAGCCACGCAGTGGCGGCTAGCACGGCGCTTCACGGAAGGCCGGTTGCCGTTCTGGAAACCCCAACCTATCCACGCACCCGTGTTGGCGCAGCCGTCCTGGTAGAGCTGCCGCGCATCGTCGTAGCGCTTCTGCTGCAGCAGCGTCTTGCCAAGCACCACGTAGGCGCGCGGGTCCGCTGGGTCCAATGCTAGACAGCGCCTAAAGTTGCACAGCGTTGGCGTGAAGAGGGCAGGTGAGAAGCAGACGCCCAGCACGTGTGGCGGAGATATGCCGCGCTGTGGTGGGTGTGGCACCCAGCAGACCGCACCTGAGGCCGTCCTCCGCTGACTTGTATAGCGCCTTCCGCTCGTTACCGTCGAGCGTCTGACGAGCACGGATACGGGCCGTGCGACAGCGCCACTGCAACCCGGGAAACACACGTTTCGCGACTGGTGCTCGAGCACTCGCGAGCTGGCATATGTAAGGTAGTCCCCAATAGGCCATAGTTTTCAGCTCACCAGCAGCAAGTCGATGTTGATCTTCAGAGTCTTAGCGGGCGCTCTGGGCGTGCCCTCATCGCGACTGCGGAGCGACTGCCCGGCGCTGCCACCTCGGTCAACATCAGATCCGCTGGCAGTCCCCGAGACGGCGAGCTGACTACCAAATCCAGGCTGGCGCTCAGGGCGAACTGGTGCAAGCTGGAGGATGTCGGCTCGGCTCGACGCTGAGCAAGTGCTCTCTGCGCGCGCGCGCCGCGATCGACGTAGCACAGCACCACAACGCGCCTGAGATGAGCAGCTAGCCGAGCTGCAAGCTTGCTCGCCAGGTCCACGCGTCTGCACGCCGCGCCAGAGCAGTCCGTGCGGAACCAGCGCTTGCATCCTCCTATGCAGTTGAACAGCTACAACATATCGCTAAGCTGGGCGCTGAGCTCGCGTATAGCGGGAGGTTGCGGAGTCTGTAAGAACAGGTTGTGGTGAACCGCTCGCTCTTTCAGATCTTCCTCAGTGGCTGTATCCGTTGTTCAGCTATGAAGCAACTGGGTGTTCAGGAGAGACTGGGGAGAACCCGCACCGATCCCCGATCGCAACTTTCCGGGTTCAGCGAGGTTACACTGCCAGCAACAGAAACTGCAACTCAGGCATATAATGATATACAGAACATATCAGCTGCACCAACCGACACGCCACCACCGCCCACGAACCCCAGACAGACCCCACCCAACTCCTCACTCCACCCAACCCCAACCCCAACCCCACTCATGAACGCCTCCCGCCCCTGCTGATGCTACAGAGGCTGCTTGCGTAGCAATCCCTTTTTCTGCCTAGATGCAATTGGAGGCATCGCGAATTGTATGTGTACGACGTCAGGACAGCAGGCGGCGCTGCTCAGATCTGCCCTCCGGTTGCGCTACGTCTCGTTAAGCGCGACCCTCGGTGCACCTCCCCGCTCGAGCACCCGACGGCGCACTGCACACATATTACTGCCCGTTGGAGGCAGCGGCGGCGGCAACACCGGACCGGGGCCGGGGCCGAGCGGCAGCGGGGGCGTTGTATTTAGCGCTGTAGCGGCAACCTCGGTGAGTTACCCCGTGGGAGTTGGGACGAGTCTTTGACACTCTCTCCAGAATACCAGCGCTCGTCGCTATGCAGCTAGCAATAGCAGCGGCAAATGCTGTCGGGCGGCTTAAATCGGGAGCTTGGCGGTGTTGGGTGCTCAGTCGATGGCGAGGGCGCCCCCCGCCTGCTGGCTTAGTGGCTTGCGGCGTATGTTGCGAGATGTGCCGCTAACTTTTACTGGTGGCTGTGCTAGCGTCCCGAGTCCGGCTATATGGCTGCCTTAAGTGACTATAATGCGTCACAAATGTAATATTTTTGCTTCGGAATACCCACCTGCCTGCTGGACTGATGGTGGGTTGCTTGTCTTCTCCTCCCAAGCCGCCCAGGCCGCCTGCCCTGACGCGCATGCCGCGCCGCTCGCCCGGCGGGGGCGGCGATGGGGGCGGCGATGGCGGCGGCGATGGCGGCGGCGAAGGGCCTGGGCCGGGCGGCGGCAGCGGCCGCGGCCGCGGAGAGCGCGCCGCCCGGGCTCTGACGGCGGGGGCCGCCACCACCGCCGCCGCCACCTCCGGGCCGGGGCCGAGCGGCAGCGGGGGCGGCGGCACGCGGCAGCGCCCGCGTCAAGCGGCCGACAAGCTCAACCACAGCTGGCCGTGCCAAGAGGAAGCGTAGCGGTGTTGCGGGCTGAGTTGGCAGCGAGGGCAGGGCCCTGCCTCCTGGCCGTCCATTGCTTGATGGGCAGTGGCTGTTGCGATAGTGGCCGTAGGCTTGTGCTAGCGTGAGCCATGTCCGGTTGAAGGGAGCAGGGGTTGCGTCCCAGACGAATGCCGACACGTAAAGCGCTGGTTCAGAGTGTGGTGGGCACCTATGCAAGCAACGCCTTACCCTGAAGTAGCCCAATTGGTGGCGGCGGCCGGCAGGCCTAGACTAAGGACTGGGTGACTGGGTGTGGGGTACGCTCTTTTCCCATTCCGGATGGGACCATATTTTGTCCTTTTCGGTAGTGCCGATGGCCCCCCTGGCTGTGAAACGGCGACCTCGGCTTTGCGGTGTAACAGTAACAGTAACAGGTAGTACTTCCTTTTCGGTAGTAATTGGGGCACCCTGCCTGCTGAGACGAGGGATCCGCAGCCTGTGGCCGCCCGAAATCACTACTCCGCTTCGGCCGGCGCCGCCAGGCGCCAGCCGGGGCGGGATGTTAGCCACTGGGGGCGCCGCAGGCGCCATACCGGCATGCTCGGTGTGAAGTGACACAGTGAACGCGGTAGCCGCTGTGCTGGTAGCCGTGCGGTAGCAGCTGTGCTAGGGCAAACATGGGTAGTGGCTAGTAGTCCTAGCGACATTAGGGTAGGTTGTGGCATTGTAGGTTGCTATTTATGGGAATCTAAAGCGAAGCCAGGGGTACACGCCTGCGTAAACAAGGATGCTGTTGCAAGGCATGAGGGTTGACACCAAGGCTAGTCACCAAAGCCACGCGAAAACTTGACCACCGGGGAGTGAAGTTACCCGCGCTGAGTGACCTCAGGGCTGAAGGCTAGCTAGCGAAGCAAGCCACCCGCTTTGCGATCCGTGAGGTCGGCGCAGCCGTCTTTACACCGCCCCTAGATGGCCACGTTCCCAACATTGGGGCTCCTTGAGCCGCTTCACCTTTGCTTGACGGGGCCGTCGGGGTCATCAGAAACGGGCGACTGCACGGGGAAGCTCTGTGGCCATCAGAAGGCCTCCTGGTGGCCGGTGGAGCCATGAGGATCCTACCAGGAGGCCCCCTGGCTGCTACTCGTGGTGCTTCTCCTAGCGCCAGTTCCCCCGCCGTGTGTCATAGCCGCAGCCGCCCAACACATGTCAGGAGGACGTGCGTGATGGTGGGGCCCTCCACTCCTCCTGACTTGTGTGATGGTGGGGTAGCCATCGTCCAGCCGCATTGTGACGTCGGCGGTGTGGGCGTTGCTGAGGCAGGCCGCGATGGCCCCCATGCCTGCTGCCGCGTGCTTCGTCACAGCCTCATCGGTCCCATCGTGCGTGGCCCCAGCGGGGCCCGGTCGCCGTGCTTCATTGCGGCCACCCCCCGGCAGGACGCAGCGCAGTGCCGCGCTTCATCATGGCCCCCAGGGGCGCCTCCCTCTCGCCGCCCCCTGAGTGCCCACCGTATCGGCGCCGGGTCGCCCCCCGCCCCTTCGCCCCCCTATCATCGCCCGGCGGCCCGGGTAGGCGCCGCCCCGTCGCCGCCCCGAGGGCACGTCCCCGCCTCACCCCCCCCCC
>BDDC01001319.1:0-28638 GCA_001662425.1 Chlamydomonas sphaeroides
CCAACCCAACCCTACCCAACCCTACCCAACCCAACCCTACCCAACCCTACCCAACCCTCACGGCCCCACGCCCCCGCTGCTCCCTGCCTGCCTGCCCCCGCAGCGAGGCGAGAAGCTGCGCGACGCCGGCCCCGGCCGCCCCGCGTGGCCGGCCAACCTGACCAGCGCCCTGTCGCGGCCGGTGGTGGTGTACGACATCGCGCCCGACGGCACCACGCTCTACCCGCCGCGGCACGTGGCGGTGCGGGCGCCCAGCGGCGACCTCACGCTGCGCCCGCTCAACGAGCAGGAGCAGGTGGGGCCGGGCGGGGGGCGCTGGGCGGAAGGGCCGACGGCGTGTGTGGGCCGATGGCGAGCGGGGCCACGGGCCGGTCGGGCGATGCGTGCCGCCGTACGGCCAGCATCTCAGGGCTGCTGGGGACTGCCCGCGCGACAGACGTCGTATCTCTACGTCAACGATGAAACTAGGAACGCTGCAATGACTCAGTCAACGCGCGCATTGGTGCTGTCGGCCGGCTGACCGTGTCTCCCCCCCCCCCGCCTGTCGGCCCGCCCCTTTCCCTCTCCCCAACTCCCCCGTACGCAGGTGTTCCAGGAGCGGCGCCTGCCCCGGCCGCGGCTGCCGTACACGCTGCCTCGCGTGCTGCGCAAGCCCGAGCTGCCGTAGGTGCGCTGCAGCACTCCCCGTTAGCGGCGATGGCTAGGGTGGTGGGGCGTTGGACGGATGAGGGTTTTTGCAGAGGCCTGGGTGGGTGGGGCCCCCGTGCCGCGAAGGGCGGACTGCACGTGTAGGAATACGTTTGTGGGGCCTCTGGCTGCAGCTGCTCTGGGGCAGCTGCTGCGGCGCGGCTGGTGTGGCGCTGCGGCGGACTGGGCGTCATGGCTCAGGGGCGGCCAGTGCAGTGGCGCGAGGCGGGGTGGGGACGGTGTGCGGTGGACGGGCGCACAAAGAGCTGGAGGAGGAGGAGGAGGAGGGTTGCGGTCGCGGTCGCGGAGGGCGTGTCGTGGGTGGGCCTGGGCTATGGAGGGCATGTGTGATGTGGTGGGAACGCAGTGGAGGCGGCTGCTGGCCCTGTGGCCCCTGCCTTGGGCACCGCCGGCCTAGCGCCAGATGGGCGGGGGCCGGCCCATGCAAGCGTGCGCGCGTGTCGTGCCCGCTGCCAAGGCACACGGGCCCTGCGGCCTGCGCCACACCTACATGGGGTCATGGGCCCAAGGGCAGAGTGGGTGTGGGAGAGGGCGACGCACCACAGCACTGCAGCTCGCGGCAGTCCCCAGCGGTCCGCAGCATTGGCAGACGCGCAGCAGCCCGCGTCAGCCCACGGCGCCGAGGGGCGCAAATTGCTGGTTGCTGCCCCACGTCGGGCAGGCCCCTGGCGCCTGGCAGCCCGGCTGCTGCTCCCGCCCGGCTGGCTCCATACTGCAACCTGCAACGGTACCGCTAATGCGTACCCGGCCTCGCAAAGCGCAAGGAGTCGCAGCCAACTTACGGCATGTCGTACACGGCAGCAACCTCCAACGTCGCCGTGACCAGCCTCTTGCCCCGACAGCAGCTTGTCGCCATCCAGGAGACCGCTTGTACCAGGAGTCCAGCGTACTACACCTCTGCACGAATACAGGGTAACATGCTCGCTCGCGGCATCCTGTCCGTGGCCCGCGAGGGCCTGGCGCCGGCCATGGCCCGCGCCATGTCTGCTGGCGCCAAGCTGCCGGACCTGCCTTACGACTACAGCGCGCTGGAGCCCTACATCTCGGCCCACATCATGGAGCTGCACCACTCCAAGCACCACGCGGCCTATGTAGCGAACCTCAACAAGGCCATGGAGCAACAGGCGGAGGCGGAGCACAAGGGCGACGTCGCTAAGGTTATCTCGCTGCAGAGCGCCATCAAGTTCAATGGCGGGGGTGCGTGCTCGCTCACGGTCGCCCAGCTGCATTTCGTGCTGCACGGCTAATTACGACATGAATCGCTGCAGGCCACATCAACCACGACATCTTCTGGACCAACCTCATCCCGCACAAGGTGCGACAGAATGTGCGAGCAGCGACACTCCCCCCGCGGTCCCAAACAGGACCCTCTATGCCGCATGTGTTGACAGGACTACCAGCCTCCTTCGGGCGAGGTGAAGACCATGATTGAGGCGCAGTGGAAGTCTCTCGACAACTTCGTCACCACCTTCAACGCGCAGACCGCGGCCGTGCAGGTGGGGGAGCGTGCAGTGCTAGAGCCAAGTCTGTGGGGCAGGGGTGGGGACGGCGGCCGGGGGCGAGGGGGGACCGCCCGGGGGCCCGCTGAGGGTGTTGCGGCACGCCCCCTTGCCCCACGCTGCCACGAGAGCTGTGCGCCCCAGGCCCCCCGCGCCTTTGGCGGCCCCATGCCCCCACACCCTCTGTGGACCCCTCTTCTAAATCGTCAATCCCAACTTGCCACACCTCCCTGTCAGGGCTCGGGCTGGGGCTGGCTGGGCTACAACAAGGCCACGGGCCGGCTGGAGATCGCCACCATGGCCAACCAGGACCCCCTGGCCATGACGGTGAGGCGCCTTTGGCCGTTGCGGTGTACGGCGCACCTGCACTTGCCGCACCACGCATCGCGGCGATCATGAGTATCCCAGCGATCGGGAATCGCACAGCGGGCACGTGTATCACAGCGCACACGAGTATCTCAAGCGAACATGAGGACGCATGTCGGAGGAACGTGTTGAAGCTCGTATTGTGAAACGGGTCGCAGGCGCAGCCCACAGGAGCGGTGCCGGGATGCGGCGGTTTGGGACACGGCAGGCGCCCAGACACGGCCTCGCACGCTGGCAGGGGGCCCCGGCAGCCCACCCTCCACACCGCCGTCCTCGCCGCAGGGCCTGGTGCCGCTGCTGGGCATTGACGTGTGGGAGCACGCCTACTACCTGCAGTACAAGAACGTGCGGCCCGACTACCTCAAGGTGGGGGTGGGGTGCGGGTGGACGGCGGGGAGGTGGAACGTGAAGCCTGCTGTGTGGGGGCCAGTGACGTGCTGGCTCGAGGGAGGGGCTGTGCGTACCTTGTGCGGGGGCCTCGAGCGAGGTGGGAGGCGGGGCGTCATGACAAAAGCAGTTGGGGCGGATGGCTCCAGGTGCACCACGTGCCAAACCCACACGCACCCGGCCGCCGCGCCCCTGCCGCGCCCACACCCGTTGGCCCCGTCCGCTTGGCGCCACCCCGCAGGCCATCTGGAACGTGGTCAACTGGAAGAACGTGGCCGACCGCCTGGCGGTCGCCAAGAAGTGAGGGGCCGCGGCCCCAGGCAGCCCGCGGTCGACAGCGCAACGCGTGGCTCGAACGTGACGCCGGAGCCCGGCGGCGACTAAGGAACGATGCATGGCGCTTGACGGCGCTTGGTGGTGGGCAAGGCACGCCTACCTGAGGGAGTAGAAGGAGGAGGGGGGGAGGAGGAGGAGGACGACGACGAGGAGGCAGGCAGCCAGCAGCAGCGCTGAGGCGCGTTCGGCACCAGCGATGCCGCGCCCGTGCAGCTGCGATGCCCGCGCGGCCAGCGGCGGAACGCTGCGCGCGCTGGTGCGGGGGTGGCCCGAGGCCGTTGCGGTGGCTGCTGGCAAGGAGGATTGTGGCCCTACTGCGGCGCCTGCCCTCTCTAGCTTGACAACATGGTTTGTGAAGGCGGCAAGTGGCGGTTGGCCTCCAGTTGCGGTTGCACGTTGGCGGGCGATGGTCGATTGGTAATGAGTGGGAGGACAACAGCGCGCGCATTGGCGCCGGGGTTTTGTTGCTCTGGTTGCGGCGCCACATGTGTTGTGGGCGCATGTGCACACCCACGCGGCGCTTGCTACTGCATGGGAAGGGGCCCCGCCGTGTGGGATGCAGAGGGCCGGTCGGCTCACAACACGCCGGTCTTCTGTACATACAACCAATCCGCTGCCCCGTCCAGGGCCGGGGCCGGGGCAGGGCAAGAGCTCACGCTCACCCTTCTTCGCAGCTGTTGCGGCAGCTTCTAGCCCACGTCAAGCGCCGAGAAGAAAGAACGCAGACCTGCCTCCCAGCCCTTGAGAGCCCGCGACACAAGGCCCCTCACACGGGCGCCGGTCCGCACTACGCTTCACGCACACCCCGTACTTGCACAGTCACCCACCGGTCTGGGTCCAAGCGTCCCAACGCCGAAACAGGTCATGCCGCGTGCCACGTGGCGGGTGCCATGGGGTCAGATAGCCCACAACAGAGTGTCCATGCTACACACCCAACCTACATACGAGTCAGGTCCGCCGCCGGGCCATGCGCTCATATGCCATGTGCCACGTGCTCGGGCCCAGCCGACACAGCCGGCCGCCGGCCCGTGCCAAGAGTGGGGTCGGCCCCTCGCGTTCCTCGCCAGCCAGCCGCAGCCGCCGCGCCTCCCGCCCAGTCCCGGGCCGCGCCGCTGTAGCAACATCACGCAGCCCAGAGAAAGACAGAGGGAAACCAACCGTTTGCCGCAACGACCCCTTGCTCACGCCGCTCGCATGCACTCCCCCCCTCAGCACACGCAACCTCAACACGCGCTCACGACGCCGCGACAGCTGCGAACCGCGCAGCAGCGGCCCTCGCGGCCCTGTCGCCGCCCACACCGCACCGTGTGGTTTGGTTGACGTCGAGTCGCACGCTTCACACGCGGGCCGCGCCAGAGCCACCGTCGGACATCATCACACGAGAGAAAAGGGCTCCAGCCCCATGTTTCAGACAGTGCAAGCACACACAAAGAGGGATCACAAGCCATGGGGACGGGCAGGCGCTTCGCCCTGTGTTGCAGCGGAGCTGCTGCAGCAGGCGCTGCCAGCGCTAGCGCTAGCCCTCGTCCCGCCCCAGCACGCCAGGGGCAGGAAGTCCACACCAACTTGACTCGCATGCTGCCGAGGCCGAGAGGCCGAGAGGTGCTGCACGGCAGCCCAGGCCCCCGGGCCCGTGCCTCACGCGCTGTCGCCCGAACCGCGGGGTTCCTGTGCGAGGGGGAGAGGGGCGGGCGGGGAGATGAACGGCGCGCCGATGCCAAGCAGGCGCGCGGTCCAGCGCCGCCGTATGCAGCGCAAGCGACACCGACGCGGCCAGGACCCGGGGCAATGAGCCACCGTGGCAGCGCCCCTCAAGCCGCAGCTCCGCCGTTTTGTCAACCCTCGGCGCGCTGCAGCAGGCCTCGGCGGCGAAGAAGCAGCACCCAGCAGGCGAGGAGGCAGCACCCAGCAGGCCCCGGCGCGGTGCGGGCCTCACCGAGGTCCCGTTGGGCAGCTGCCCCGAGGCGGCGGCCGGGCTGATGGCCTCGCCATGCTGCGCCTGGGCATGCTGCCCGGACGACGCCGGCGACGCGGGGCCTGGCCCCGCCGATGCGGGGCCGGGGCCGTCGTGCCCTGGCTGCTGCCCCAGCTCCGCGAGCTGCGGCGCCGCGTTCTCCGCGGCCTCCTCCGACAGCTGCGGGCCGAGGGGCGCGGGGCCGTGAGCGTAGCCGCATGCTTGACAGCGCGGAGCCCCGGCCGGAGCAGCGCTCGGCGGGGACGGACCGAGGGCTGCGGCATGGCCTGGTCGGTCGCCTTGCCCCCCCCCCTCAAGCTTTCCCGGACACGACTGGGCCTGGCGGCCGCAGACGCACACACAGCCGCCGCTCGCCACCTGGTCCGGGCTGCGGCAAACAGTGGTCGCCTTGCCCCCCCCCCAAGCCCACTGGGCATCCGCACACCCCTCGGGGCTCGGCGCGCCGCCCTTTCCCTTGCCCCCACCCGCGCACACAGCAGCCGCGACTCACCACCTGGTCCGCCGTCTTGCCCGTGTCGGCGATGCGGCGGTAGCGCTGGCGGTTGATGCGCAGCAGCTGCAGCCGCGGGCCCAGCTCCGGCAGCACCTCCACCAGCCGCTCCCACAGCGCCGTCACCACGTAGTCCTGCGGGGCGGGGGCGGTTGTACGGATGTGCAGACGTACGGGATCACGACCAGCATCGCAAACTCCGAGCCAGGAGCCCCGGCTCAACGTGGGGAGTGTGCATGGGCTCTCCACACGCCCGGCGCACCACCAGGGCCATGCGAGGTCGAACGGCATGTGCCCATCCACACGCACCGCCTGCGCCCCTCCGCAAATTTCCCGCCACAGCCGCTCTTTTTGCCCCCCTTTCCCGCCAGCGATTCCCCTCCCCCCAACACACAGCCGCTCTTGCTCCTCCCCCTCTCTCCTCCCCTGCTATTTCCCCCCCCCCGGGCGCACCAGGAAGTTGAGCTCCACGCGGGCGCACATGACGTGGTCGCTGGTGTCCACCCGGAACGTCACCGGCAGCCCCAGCCGGACCTGCAGAGGCGGGCGGCAGCAGGCGAGGAGCAGCGACGCAGGCGTGAGCGACATCAGCACATGCCAGCTGCGCGTGTTGGGCCACAGGGCGAGGCAAGGGAGCGGGTCGCAACAGCTGGCGAGGGGGGGGAGGCAGCTGCAGCTGCAACCGCAGTCTGCCTGCCGGCGGCGCACCTCCTCCGCCGCCTGCGCCTCAAACTCGCAGTGCACGCGGCGGCTCATGGCGTGGTTGACGTGGAAGGGCCGCACCGCGTTGCCGATGTCGGCCGCGTGGAGCGCCACCTGACGGGGTGGGGCAGGGAGGCAGGCGGGAGGTGCGGTGTAGGGACACAGTGGGCGCGCTGGCAGCAGCACGCAGGGGTGAGTACCGGTAAAGAGGGAGGGAGCGCCAGGGCAAGGGGCAATGCGCAGAGGCCACGGCGCGGCAGGGTGCGCCGGCGCGTGTGCCGCACACACGGGCCGGCAGGAGGCACACCCTGGGCAGCGTAGGCCCGAGGGCCGCCGCCCAGCCATGTGCCCGCTGCTCGCCCACCTTGATGAGCAGCATGCGGTCGGCCTCGCTCTCCGGGTCGTACACCAGGCTGTGCTTCTGGAACTCCTGCGGGTGGAACGAGGGAGATGGACCGGACCGGACCGGGCAGGGGCGCTGTGGTGAGCGGGGCGCAGACGCGGCGGAACGAGGCGCCCCCCCGTCGACGCCCGCTGCTTCGCCGGGCCGGGCCCTGCTCTCAACATGCCTGCGCGCGTTCATCCTAGCGCCGACCACGTTATGCACCCAGCGGGGCCGCATTCACTATCAGCAAGGTCAGCAACACCGGCACGTACGATTCACGCAGCTTTCCCCTACAAAAGAACACAAGCACCAACGCTGAACCACGCACCTGCGTCAGCGCAAAGTGGTTGGCCATGTCGGTGCACAGGATGGCGGCGATGACGGCCTTGCGCACGGCGCGGTGCTCGTCGGGCGGCAGCGGCGCCAGCAGCGCGCAGTCGGTGCGGGACATGATGGCAAAGGCCATGGCGCAGTGGTGGTTCTCCATGACGCTCTGGTCGTTGTAGATGCGTGCCAGCCTGGGGAGGCGGGGGCAGGGGCGACCGATGAGGATGCGTTGAGCAGCGTTGGCGTACGTGTGTGAGGGCGCATGCGCGCGAGCCTGGGGCCGCCGTGCACGAGGTACGAGCAAGCCTTTAGCGATGCCGTACAGCGCCGTAGAATGCTGGCGAGCAGGGCTGCGCGGCGTCCCATCACCTCGCTCTTCTTCTTGCTGGCCCCGTCCTTTCCCCTGCCTCTCGCCCGCCCCGCCTCCGCCTCACTCGCTGCCGCTGTTGACGTGGAAGCTGTTGCTGTGGCCGTCGTGGTCCAGGTCGTGGCACAGCGCCGCCAGCAGCGCCGCCAGCCGGTCCACGGGCCGCAGCACGTCGCGGGCGGCCGTGAAGCAGGTGACCTAGGGAGACGCCCGAGTAGGCAGGCAGGGCGAGGCGTCAGGCAGGCGCAGCGACATGCGTGGAAGGCGGGACGGCCAAAGGGCACCAGGTCACGCCCCAGCCGCCACGAGTGAAGCAGGTGGCCTGGCGGCGCAGCCGGAGGCAGGCAGTTGATGCGAGGATGGGGTGAGGGGGTGGCGCGCTGTGGTATTCCGTGTGGCAAGCAGGGCCTGCCTGCCAAGCGCTTGGCAGGCAGGCCCCGCTTGCAATGCGGAATACCACGCAGCGCCAGGCCCTCGGCTGCACACCAGGAAGGTGGCGCAGTGGCAGCAGTACGTGGCAGCAGTACGGCGCAGTGGCAGCAGTACGGCGCAGTGGCAGCAGTACGTGGCACGCCACAGAGCACCGGCCTTTGCTGTGCGGCGGGCCAGCGGGCCGAAGCAGGCATTGCACGCGGGGGGGAGTGCCCCCGGCCGCGAGGCGCGCGCCGCTGTTGGCGCCTCACCCGCCCTCTCCTGCCCCGCTGCCCCCAGTGCGCACCAGGAAGGTGGCGTGCAGCACGTGGCAGACGTGGTTGAAGTTGTGGTAGGGGATTGCGTGGTAGTGCGAGGCCACCGCGGTCAGGAAGTTGCGCAGCACCTGCGGAGGCGGCGAAGGGGTTGCCCGCATTGGCTCCCGTGCAGTGCAATGCAGCGCAGGGCCTGCGGCCTGGACAAGGCTTCGGCAGCGCTGCCCCTCGCCCCCGGGGGTCCCGGAGCCGCCGCCGCTGGCCGCACCCCAAGCCACCCCCTTACCCTCCTCCCCGCTGCACACCCCTCCACCCCACTGCACACCAGACGCCAGCACGGGGGCTGCTCCTGCCCCTGCCCCTCGGCCCACCTTGGGCTTGAGCGCAAAGTCCTCCATGGCGCCCGACATTATGAAGATGTCGTACGCCAGCTTTATGAGCTCGTCGGTGCTGGCCTCCGTAAAGTCGCGCTCCCACGACAGCAGCTCCTCCTCGCTGTGGAAGCAGGGCCGGTAGCCGCTGCCCACGTCCGCCAGGTTTGAGCAGCTTAGGTGCGTGCGCAGGGCCTGGGCGGGGCAGGGGAGGGGAAGGGAGAGGAAAGGGTGAAAAGGGGGGGGAAGGGGAGGTTGGGCAGTTGGGTGCGGTGAGTGCGCCGGCTCAAGCTCCCCCGACACGGTAAAGGGCCTGGCAGGGACCGGGGTAAGGCTCGGGGCCGCGCGACGTGCCCGGAGCAGCGGCATGCAGCAGCGCTTAGATACCACGGCTGCGGCTACGCGCGGACGGTCGCAAGACCGCATCCATGGCAAGAAAGGCAGCCCACGCCACGCATGGCGCGCGGCGCTTCCAGAGCCAGCGACCCGTGCGGCGTCAAGTCGGTGCCGCCCCACCCAGCCGCAGCAGAGGGGCGCACAGAGGGCCACCACCCCACCCTCCACGTCGCCCCCGCCCTGCCCACTTGAGGCCGCCGCCCCCGCCCACCCCTGCCCCCTGGCGCGCCTGCATCCCACAACACATCCCAAGTTCACGCTATCATGTAAGCTGTCTTGCAATCCACGCACTTGTAAACCTGAGTGCCCCCTCCCCCCGGCCCACCTGCGGGTCCGCCACGCCCACCCTGATGCTGGCCTCCGTCGCCTCCCTCAGGTCAAGCTCCACGCTCCGGTAAGCCACAAAGGGCCCGCTCGTGCGCCGCCGGCTGCGCGCGCGCGACATGCTCGCCCCGCCCGCCCCGCCGCCGTGCTGCAGCTGCGGCGCAGCCGCAGCTTCCCCCGCCTCCCCCGGCTCGCGGGGCTGCGCCTGCGGCGGCTCTTCCCCGCGGTCGGCCGCCGGCGCTGCCTCGGCGGCGCCGCCACTGCCCGCCTCGGCCTCGGCCTGGCTGGCGCTGGTGCGGCTGCTGCCCTCCTCCTGGCCCTCCAGCAACACGCCGTCGCTGCTGCTGCTGTTGACCTCGTCGTCCGTCAGGTCCGAGGCGCTGCTGCCGCCGTCCACAGACATGTCGGGCCCGTCGCGCGCGTGGTGCTGCGCCGCCGGCCGCCGCCAGGGCGCCATGAGGCGCCCGAACCCGCCTATGTGCCCCGAGCCGCCCAGGGTGAGTGTCGTGTATGTCGACGACAGCGGCCGCCGCCGCGTCAGCGGCAGCGTTGCCACCTGCGCCGGCGACCCTCCCGACATGGCGCGGCCCGACACGGAGCGCCGAGTGCGGGCCAGCGCGGACAGCGGGCCGTTGGCGGCGCCGCCGGACAGCGGCCCGGCGGCGCCGGCGCCGCCGCTGAGGCGGGCCAGCCGGGGGCGCTCCATGGCGCTGCTGCTGGCGCAACGGAGGTCTGCGAGGGCCGAGGCCAGCGGGCCCTGGTGGGCGATGGAATCGGAGCAGTTGCGGCCCAGCATGGGAGAGGCCGGGCCGCCGCCGTCGCTGCCGTCAGTGCCGGTGCCGCCGGTGGCGGGGCCGCCGCCGATCGACGCCGCCGCCAGCGCGGCCTCCTCGTCCGCGCCGCCGCTGGTGGACCGCACGGCCTGCGGTGCGTTGGGTGCACAGCGTTGCCAGCCTCATTGAAAACAGCAATGGCCGCTTTGATCAGTTGAGGACATGTCAGCAACCCTAGAGGTACAGCGCCAGCACATGCGCTGGAGGCCCGCCTAGAGGTGCAGCGCCGTGGGCTCCGCACTCGAACGTGTGGCGCCTGCAGCGAGGCGCCAACGCCGCCGCGCGCCAAGCTAGCTGGCCCTGCCCGCCTTCCGCCTACCCGCCTCACCAGCCCCCGTCCTGATCGTGACGCTGCTGCCGCCTGCCTGCCCGCCCCCCTCATCCCCACATTGACCCCGCTGCCCGCCCTGCCCTGCCCGCCTCCCGTCCCCGGCCCCCGTCCTCACGTTGACCCGGGTGCTCGCCCACACAGTGCTCCTCGCGGCCGCCGCCGCCAGCGCCAGCCCCAGGCGGCCGCTGCTGGAGACCGAGTCGCGCGGCACACGGGGGCTGCCCCGCTTGAGGCTGCCCCCCACGTCGGCCAGCGGGTTGCTGCCGGCGCGCCGGACGTCGAACGAGGCGCGCAGGTGCGCTGCGGTGGTGGAGGCGGTGGTGAAGGAGGTGCGGCCAAGGAGGCCGTGGTGGCTGCTGCTCGACTCCCTGGCAGGGTGCAGCGGGGGGCGAGGGGTCGGGCGTGAGGCGTGGGGCGTAGGGGTTGGCAGGGGAGTGCCGTGGTGGAAAATATTGGCAAGAGGATGTGCCGCTGTCTGAATGGCAAACCACAGAGCGCAGTTGCACGAACGCCACCGGAGGCGAGTGTCGGGGAGGAGGGAAAGGGAGCCGTGGGGCTAGCTATGCGCGCGCCAAGGACGGGGGCGCCAGGGGTGTGCATGGGACCGCCCCGGCTGCTCAGTGCTGGTCAGGACGCGTGAGGCTCTCGCGCCACGCGCACAGCTTAACTGTACGGTTCAACAGACCAACACAACCCATCGAAGTAGATCCGCTCCTCGTTCACTGACAGCCGCATGCTGCTGAGCAGGCCTCGTTCGTATAGCCGTACACCAATCGTGAACCACCACTACGGGCGTGAGTAACCCACTTTTTGTACTCGGGCAGGTACATCTGGATCAGCTGGCTGCGGATGAGGTCCTCGTCCCCCGCGCCGCTGGCGAGGCCCGCCGCCGCCTCGCCCTCGCCGCCGCCGCCCTCCTCGCCGCTGCCCGGTGCCGGGCGCGGCGCGTCCGGGTGCGCGCCGTCCTGCCCCACCACGCTCAGTGCGGACAGCAGGCTGAGCTCCAGGCTGCGCTCCGACAGCAGGTCGCCCAGCTCGTAGGCGAAGAGCGCCATGGCGTCGCTGAGGGGGAGCGGAGGGGAAGGTAGGGGAGGTGGAGCCGGCCTCGTTGGGGTAGCTCCAGGGTGTAAATGCGCACATGCACAATCAAAGGCAAGACAAAGGCGGGAGCAGGTCGCCCAGCGCGTGAGCGAACAGGGCCACGGTGTCGCTGGAGGGGGCCGGGAGGCAGGGTCGTCCATGACAGAGGAGGCGGGTGACGGGAAGCAGCCTCGCGGCAGCCGTGCCCACGGCTGCCCCTTCCGCTCCGCCTCCAACTTGCCGCCCCTTGCGCTCGGCCCTGGACCGCCCTTCCAGCGCACCCCACCAGTCTGCGTCCGTGAAGAAGGGCTCGAAGAATATGTCGGCGGTGCCCTCCGCCTCGCGCTTGTTGATGGCCAGCAGCACTGCAAGCACGCGCTCGCTGCCGGCGCCGTGGATGGGCTGCACCAGCACGCTGCGGGAGGGGGGAGGGAGGCAGGATGGGAAGGCAGGGTGGCGGCAGGCCCCGGGGCGGAGCGGAGGGCGGACGGGGCAGCCGTGCAGGGTGCGGTGAGCGCACAGCAGCGCGCAGGGCGGTCCTGGAGCTGGGGACCCACGCGGGCGGCAGGCGGCAGAGCGGGCAGCGGGTGCGGCGGCACGACGCCACATGACAAACAGCCGAGGTTGCGCTTCCTATGTTGCACTCGATTGTCGCATGCTTGCAAGAGAGCCCAACTCCACACGCCGGGCCCGTTCCGCCCCCCTCGCACCTGCGCACGGGCCGCACGGCGCCGCTCGAGGCCGAGGGCCCCGAGGGCGTGGGCCCGGGGCTGGAGCAGCCCGAGTTGGCGGCGGCGGCGGCGTTGGCGGGCGAGGGGCTGGCGGCGGCGGCGGCGGCGGCCGCGAGCAGGGGCGCCACGCGGCGCAGTGCGGGGTCGGAGGAGGGGTCCTCGAAGTCCTGGCAGGGGGAGGGCAGGGGCGGGGGGAGCATACGGGCGCTGGGGATGAGGGGGCCCGGTGGGAGGGCGAGACACGGGCACGCAGCAGCTGTCACCACAGGGCCCTGCCCCAGCCCCGGCATTCCCTGCCGCCACCCCCCCTCCCTTTGCCGCGGCAGTCAGCCCAAGGCCCCGCTGGCTGAGCACCGCGGGACGCCCCTTTCGGCGGCGCAAGCGTCGACCGCCGCTGCTCCCCGCCGCCGCCTGGCCGCCATGGCCCTCCCTCTGCCCCCGCATGCCTGCTTTGCACCCCAGCCTCAACAACCCCCGGCGTCGCGCCCTCCAGCGCATGCCTCCAGCCCCTGCCCCGAGCGCACACCCCGCCCCAGCCGCCCCCGCTCCTCCCCTTTCCCCGCCTCCCGGCCCCGCCCCGCTTCCCGCCCAGCTCTGCGCCCCTGCGCCCTCCGCCCCGAGCCCCTGCTCTGAGCACACGCCCCGGACCTCCTGCCCCCCACACCCGCCGCAACCTGCCCCAGCCCCGCCGCCCTCAGCTCACCGCCCAGCTCTGCGCCTTGCGGCTCTCCGCCGCCAGCCCCACCACGCCGCCCGCCGCGCCCAGCTTGAGCCGCAGCGGCTCGGCTCGGTGCGTGTGCAGCCACAGCTCCCCCCGCGGCGAGTCCACCAGGAACAGGAAGCAGCGGTCCGCGTGCACGATGTGCCGCTCCAGCGCGGTGGTGGCGGTGACGGCGAGCTGCCCCACCTCCTCCTGGATAGGGGGCGGGCGGGCGGGCGGCATGCGATGGAGGAGAGGGCGGTTGGGAGGAGGGCGCGGGGAGGGGCGAGAGGGAATGTTGGGGTGAGGGGCGCGGCAATGGGGCGCTGGGCGCAGCGTGCACCCCATGCGGTATGGGCGTCGCTCTTGTCCGGCAGGGCCAATCGTGGCAGAAACCCTCCTGCCCTGGGCTGTGGCCGCTGCCCCACACGCGGCCGGTCCCACCGCCCCCGCGCACCGCCACGCTGAGGGACTTGAAGCTGGTGTACATGGCCTGCAGCCGCTCCTTCTCACGCCTGGGGCGAGGGGAGGGGGGGGCGGCCGCAGCGCACCGCGTGGTGACTGGTGAGCGCGCCCGCCTCAGCCTTACGGACACCGTGAGCAAGGCACCGCCTGCAGCCGTTCGTCCTCGCGCCCACGGGGGGGAATATACCATGGGGGTAACGAATTAGATGCGAACCTCGCGCCCACAGGTGGGGGGCAATGCATGCCCCCGGGGCCAGCCAGGCCCAGCGCCGCAGCAGCCCGGCACTCCCCGCTGACGCTGCCGACCCACTTGGCGGTCTC
The DNA here is from genome assembly GCA_001662425.1 of Chlamydomonas sphaeroides. Classification (NCBI taxonomy): domain Eukaryota; kingdom Viridiplantae; phylum Chlorophyta; class Chlorophyceae; order Chlamydomonadales; family Chlamydomonadaceae; genus Chlamydomonas; species Chlamydomonas sphaeroides. The sequence continues at coordinate 13,781 of BDDC01001319.1, forward strand.
GTGCAGCTTGGCCTTGACCAGGGTGTTCCCCAGGTGCGTGCCGAAGAGCTTGAGGTTGCGCTCGTCCACCGTGGTGAAGGGCCCCGAGGACTTGTTGAGGGCCTGGGGTGCGAGCGGCGGGGTGCGGCGTGGCGTGGGACGGGCCATCGCCGCGGCTGCGGCTGCAGTGTCCCAGCATGCGTCCCCCCCTAGCTGGGGCGAAGCTGGGGCTCGCCAGCGCAGGGAGGTGGAGGCCAGCGAGCCAGGCGCGGACGTTTGGTGCGTTGCGTTGCGCGTGTGGGGCAGGACGGGGCATCGGCGCGGCGGCCGCATGGTCCGACGCGAGGCCCTGGCAGGCCTAGCACTCAGGCGCTGGCTCGCCGGTGCAGGGCGGTGGAGGCGACCGTGGCCGATGACGGGTCCGAGGCGCCTGTGCTGTGCCCTAGCCATAGGGGCGGCTGCGGCGGCTGCGGCGGCTGCGGCTTCACCGCACCTGCAGCACTGCCACGTTCTTGCCCGTCATGTCCGACACGGCCATGCACAGCATGCTGCGCGTGCGGAAGCCCGTGACGCGGTCCACCTCTTTGTTGAACATGGGGTGCATGTACACGTCCTCTAGGTTCATGCTGCCGCCTGGGGAGGCGGCGCGGGGAGGCAGCGGGGAGTGGAGGGGGAGGGGTTCGTGTGGTGGCAGGGCGAGCACGAGCGTGCTGGGCGGGCTGGGCGTGGCGCACCTGTTTGCGCCACCAGGCCGGCGATGCCCTCGCCGAACTTGATGCGGAGGATTTTGTTCTGGTCAATCATTGCCCTGGGGGTGGCGGAGCATCGTGCGCGTGAAGCCAGGGAGGAGGGCAGGCAAGAGGCCAGGGCCCGGACGGAGGGCAGGGAGGCGCGCCGGACTTTGGGGCCCCTGCTTTGGCGCACCTCAGCTCGGAGCGGCGCTCAAAGATCAGGAACAAGGTGACCCGCTCGCAGCCCAGCAGCTCCAGCGCAACTTGGCGGACATTCTGCATGGCGGTGAGGATGTCCAGCTCCGCTGCGAGCTGGTTGAGGACCGTGATGGCCTGTGAGCACATCAAATGTCACATCGTCAGCATCTCCTTGAAGACGGCCTTCTTATTTCTGGCATGCGATGCTGCCGGCTGTTCGTTGCTCCCGCACCTTGTGCAGCGAGTCGAGCTCCAGCTGCAGCTGGGCAAGCTTCGCTTGTCCTCCATCGTCCATCCGCGCGAGGATAGCCAAGACTGGCTTTTCTGGCCAAGCCCTGACCCTCAGCACCTGAGCGCTCGACGCGACAACCCGCCTAGGGCCGACGCCCTTTGCGGTGCAATTTATAGTCGTTCCCCTGACGCCACTGAACATGCAGCGGTCGCAACTGCGTCGCTTGCGGCTTGGTCGTCGCCAAACTGAGAATGCGCGCCAGGCGCCGGCTGCAGGCCTATGTTTTGGCCCCCAACATGCTTGCTATTCAGGGTTTTAAAGGTCACGCGCAGGGCTCGGCATCGTTAAGTTGACTCAACGCGACCGCTGTGCTTCAATGGAAAGAACAAGGCGAATGGCAGTTGTAGAATTGGGCCGAGTGGGAGCGGGTAGTCGCGGTTACGATTGGACTCAGGCAGGTCGCACGCAGTGGGTACGTGTCGCACCCGTCACTCCGCTGATCCCCCTCCAGCCCTGCTGCCTTCGATGATACGATTTTTGCCCACCCGCGCTGGCGTCCCATATACTTCGGTGCCGACACCCTTCCATAACCGTAAGATGATAAGAGAACGTCCGCCTTGCCACTGTCGCTGTTGTCCTAACCGGCATTCTTCGTTCAGGATGGCGCGCGCAAGACAGCGTGCCCCGACAAGAGAACTTATAATAAACTAGAACGAAGTCACAAAGGAGTATCTGTAACCTGCGAAAACTTGTATGACTTTCAGACAATCTGCGAGGCCACTCGCTAGGGATGGCACCACAGCACGGCCCATGTTCGGGGCAAGGCACTGGCCGCTTGTCCTCCACAGCTGCACTACCCGCCCGCGAGCGCTGCGCATTATCCGAACTGCCCACGAATCCGCAGCCCGGCCGGCGTGTAAAACCCGGGCTGCCACGGCTGGCCCCATCATACAGTCCTGCCACCGCGGCGCATCCCCACACGCCTAAGGCTGCCAGATTTCATCGAGGACATATGTACATTTCATGATGACCGATACAACTTTCCAAGAAATTTACGGTGCCGGAGGCAGGTGGTCGCTCGTCGACCCTGGACGCCGCCCCCTTACATCCTCCCCAGACGGCTACCCCCCCGGGTACTCATTTCTCATTTCTCCAAGAAAGTCGACTACCGTGATGCAATCTGCATGAGCCGTTGGCGCTCATGCCAGGGCTGTCTAGCGGCTTCGCTTACGTCCCATATCCCGGGTTTTGTTGCCACCGGCCTCTACGCCCTGTGCCGCTTGCCGCCGCCTGACTCGATGCCGCCAGCTCTGCCGCCCCTGCCGCCCCTGCCGCACGCTGCCGTGCCCGCCCCACCCGCCACCGCCACCCCCGCCGACGCCGCCGGCGACCGGCCCGCTAACGGCGGCGGCGGTGGCACGACACTCGCCGCCGGCCGGCCCGGCGGCTGCCCCAGGAGCTGCCGCAGGCTGGTCGCGGGCGCCACCGGCCCGGCGGCGGCGGCGGCGGCGGCGGCGGCGGCGGCGGCGGCGGCGGCGGCGGCGGCGGTGACGGCTGTTGCGGGTGACGGCGCGGTGGCACCGGCGCCCTCGGCGTCCCGCCAGGCGCGTCTCTGCCGGAGACGGTCAGGATCAGGGTCAGGGTCAGGGTCAGGGGGGAAAGGGGCAGGAGGCCAGTCGGCACGAGCACTCTGGGCCCCATGTCCCTGGGCGGGGCCCTAGCCTCTGTGCTGACCCCCGCCCGCCGATGCTGCGTCCACCGCCCGTCGTGGTGCTGCCCGCTAGCCCCTGTGCTGACCCACCACGCCCGCCTATGCTCTGGGCCCACCACGTCTTGCGCTCATGCAACCCCGTTCACACGCTCCATGGTCCCTGGCACCATTGCCCTCGCGCGAATATATATATATATATATATATATAATATATAATATATAATGTATATAATATATATATTCGCGCTCCCTTGTCTCTGGCACCCCTGCTCTCAGCACGCTACTATTACTGCGCCCCATACACGCACGCTGGCAGCGGGCCTGGTCCCAATGGCAGCAGCAAGCCGGACCCCATGCCCCTGCGCGGCCAACACCTCACTTCCCAAACTCCACGCCTGCATTACACTGCTCATCAACCCCACCAAAAATAATGTGATATCATCAAGACGCCAGCCGGACAGAAGCCCAGCCCGACCCACCTGCAGCACCGGGCCCTGCACCACTCGGGCCGCCGCCTGCGCCAGCAGCTCCAGCAGCCGCCGCTGCACCGCAGCGCCGCCGCCGCGAGCCGCCACCGCGCCGGCGGCCGCGTCAGGCGTTGGCGCGTGCTCGGCTGCGGCTGCTGTCACGGCAGCGGCGGCGGCGGGCTCGTCGTCGCCGTCGGCGGCGGCGTCCGCGCCGGCGACCCGGCCCGGCCGGACGCCGGCTGGGCGGTAGCGTGCCACGAGGTCGCGGAGGGTGGCGACGGTGGCGGGCGTGAAGGTGGCAAAGACCCAGGGGTCGCGCAGTGCGGCCTGCGGAGCGGCCGTGGACGGGGCGGCGACGCGACAGGGAGCGCGTGGAGGCCTGTGTCCTGTAGGCCTGTGGGGGCCGCGGCCGGGCGCCTGGTACCGGCACGCGAGCCACTGGAACACACCTGCAGCTGCGGCAGCAGCGCGCCCAGCGCCCTCGCCGACGGCGCCATCTCCCGCAGCAACACCAGCGCCGCGCCCGCCAACCCGACGCCGCCTCCTGCGCCGCCGCCCTGCTCCGCGCCCCGGCCCTGGGCTTCCCTGCCACCGCCGCCGCCGCCCAGGCCCTTGCCCTCGCCACCGCCGCCGGAGCACACGGCCTGCAGCGCCGGCAGCACCATGTCATCGCTGCCCATGTCCTCGGGCCGGAGCAGCGCCAGCAACCGGCCGCCGCCGCCGCCGGCGGCGGCGGCGCCGCCAGCGGGCGCGGGCCCGGCGGCAGCGGCGGCGGCGGCGGCGGCGCCGCCGGGCAGCAGCACCTCGGCGGCCAGGCGGCAGCGCAGCGCGGAGGGGCAGTTGCGCAGCAGCCCCAGCGCGACAGCCACTCGGCGGCCGCCGCCGTGCGTGCCAGCGGCGGGGCCAGCGCCGGCGGCGCCGCCGCCGGCAGCGCGCAGCAGGAGCGCGGCGGCGGGGGCAGCCACCTGCAGAGCATGGGAGCACGGGTTACATACCGAGCATGGGAGCATGGGATGCATACCGTATCCTCTGATGTGTCTCCACATGATGTGTGTGGCACGGCGCTGCCACGCACGCCGCCGGACGCCCAGCCCAGCCATCGTGCACTGCCTGCCCCGCCCCCGCAGCTTCACAACACGCCAGCAACACAGTCCCCATGCTCGTATGGCCATGCTCGTACCTGGCCAACTAGGCCCGGCGGCGCCAGCACGCAGGCCGCCACGCAGCGGTACCCAGACGGCGACCACTGCAGCCGCCCCGAGCCGAGCAGTCCGCAGTAGGCGGACACAGCGGCCGGCAGCACACCCACCGCCTGCCTCGCGTCCGCCTGGCTCGCATCCGCATCCGCACCCGCATCCCTGGCCCCGGCCACTCCCGCTGGCTGCCCCGGCGGCAGCGGCCCCGCCAGTGCCAGCGCCTGCAGGATGAGGCCCTCGAGCAGCCCCAGCAGCGGCCGGTGGCGGTTGGGGTCTGAGGCCACGCAGGCCGCCGCCACCGCGGCTGCGGCGGCCACCAGCGGCGCCGGGCGGCGCCGCCAGGCCGCCAGCAGCGCGGGCGCGGCGGCGCCGGCGGGCGCCGCCGCCAGCTGCGGCGAGAGGGCGGCCAGGCGGCCCAGGGCGCGCAGGGCCAGGACCTGGGGGATGGGCGTGGGTGGTGCGGAGGAAGGAGTTAGAAGGCGGTGACGCGATGGGATGGGGTTGGTGGCGAGCGGCAGGCGGTGGTGATGGCGACAGGCGGCGCAGGGCGTGCAGGTCAGCACCGCAGGCGGCGCAGGGAGGAAGGCCCCCGGCACAAACCGCCGCCGCTCGCCCCCTACGACCACACCCCCTGCGCCCATCGCACCTGCAGCACCAGCGGCGGCTCCGCCCCGGCCTCAGCTGTCGCGCACGCCTCCGCCTCAGCCGCCCAGCCGCCTGCCTGCTCCTCCCCGCCCCCCTGCACTCCGCCGCCGCCACCGCCAAGCCCAGGCAGCAGCGCCAGCAGCGCGCCGGTGTGGCTGGCGGGCGCTGAGCCAGCCATGAGCCGCTCCAGCAACGCCTGCGCCGCCTGGCGGCAGCCGCGCTCCTCCTCCGTCTCCCGCATGTAGTCATCCTCCTCGCCCTCCACCGCCGCCTCAGCCCCAGGCCGAGCGCCGCCGCCGCCCTCGGACTCGCCGCCCCTCGCCTCGCCAGAATCCAGAACGTCCGCGGCGGCGCCGCCGCCGCCGCCGCCGCCGTGGCGGCGCGCGTCACGGAGGCGCAGTAAAATCTCGGCTCGCTCGTACTCGTACAGCCTGGTCATGTGGGTCAGCAGCAGTACGTATCGCGCCGCGGCGGCGGCGGCGGGTGCAGGGCCCGGCGGACCCGCCCGCTGCGGCTGGGGTATCTCCTGGCACTGGCGCCCCTGCTGCCGCAGCTCCAGCTGCGCGGCGGCCAGCAGCCGGCCGAAGGCGGGCCCCGCGCCGGTGCACTTGGCCAGGGCCTGCGGGGCCAGCGGCGGCGGGCAGCTGAGCGCCGCGCAGCCGCATCCCGCTCCCGCTGTCCGCCAGCCCCTTTCCCCTGCCGCCCGCACCTGCCCGCACCGCCCCAGCCCGGGACCTGCCACGAACCCCAGCTCCTGTCCTCCCCACCCCAAAGCCCCCCTCACCGCGTAGCCCGCGTCCAGCTCCGCCAGGCCCCCGCAGCGCTGCAGCCGCGGCAGCAGGCGCGCCAGGAAGCGCAGCAGCAGCCGCCCTTCCTCGCCGCCGCCATCGCCGCCCAGCTCCAGCCGTGCGGCGCCAGGCCCGGCGGCGCGTGATGCTGCGGCGCCGCACGCGGCGCCTGCCGCCCGCCGCCGCCGCGGGTCCGCAGGCAGCCGTGGGTCGTGCGGAGCCGGGCCGCCGCCGCCGCCGCCGCTGCCTGCGGCTCCGGCGGAGCCGCCGCCGCCGCTGCCGCGGGCTCCGGGCTCTGGCAGCGCCGCAGCCAGCAGCTGCAGGCCCAGGGCCAGGCAGCCGGCCGCGGTGCGCCGTGCTGCGCCGCCGCTGCCCGCAGACTGACACGCGCCGCCATGGCGCTCCTCCGCGGCACTTGCCTCGGCGGCGGCGCACGGCGCCGGGCCGTCGGCGCCAGAGCGCAGCCCGGCGGCACCAGCGCTGCCGAGGAGGGAGGTGCCGTCGACGAGCGCCGCCGCCGCCTCCGCCGCCGCCAGCGCGGCTGCGAGGAGGTCGAGCAGGACTGCAAGCTCGCCGCGGCAGCGGCCGGCAGCGGAGGCGGGGCTGGCGGCGGCGACAGCAGCGGCGGGCGGCCGCGGCTTGTTGGGGCCGGCGGCGGCGGCCGTTTGGCCTTCGTGGGAGGGGCGGGCGAGCTGCAGGCACAGCAGCACTGCGGGGCACGGGCGGCACAATAGGGGAGGCAGGGTGGGGATGCACTGGGATAACGGGAGGGCGAGGTGGAGGATGCGACAGTTAGCATTAGGCACAGCTGGAAGCGGTACGACAGAGGGTCGGGGCCGAGCTGCCGCCACGCAGACTGGCGGGCGGTCCTACCGGGACCTTGCAGCGCCGCCGCTAAAAACGCTTGCACAGAATCGGAAAGAAACAGTATGCATGATGCATTGTTAAAGCGGGCGCACCGCGCAGAGCCGCCGCCGCTCGCTCCATGCCCGCCGCCGTCGCCGCCGCCGCCGCCGCCAACGGCTCAGGGCCGCTGTCAACGCCATCGCGGTCACCCCCACCGCTGCCGCCGCCGCCGCCGCCGCCCTGCTCCGCCAGCACGGCGCACAGCTCCCGGAAGGCGGCCTGCCACAGGCCGCCCGCCAGGGCCGAGCCGTACAGCATGTCGCCCACCAGCCGGCACGTGCCCGAGGCCCCGCCCTCCTTCCCCGCCCCCTGCTGACCCTCCCAGTCCACCTCCGCCCCTGCCCCCGCCGAAGAGCATCCCCCGGCCGACGCCAGGCTCTCCGCCACCAGCGCGTACAGCGGCGCGACGGCGGCGGCGTCGACGGCGCCGTCGGCGTCAGCCGGTAGGCGCAGGCCGCCGGCCAGCCGCCGCCGCGCGGTGCGGCTGATGCGGATGCCGTCAGCGGCGCCTCCGGCGTCAGCGGGGGAGTCGTCAGAGGCAGAGGCAGAGCAGGAGACTCGCCGTCGTGGCGGGCGTGGCAGGAGGCGGGCGAGTAGCTGCTGTGGCTGCAGGGCGGTGGGCAGCGCCGCCAGCACCTCCTGCAGCAGCTGCGGGGGCAGCAGCAGCGGCAGCAGCGGGTGCGGCAGCGGGGCCGGGGCCGGGTTATGCAGCGGCGAGCCGTGCCCCTCCTGCATCCAGCACCTCCATCCGCTGCCCCCATGCTCCCTCCCTCACCTCCCCTGAGCCGCGCCCTCGTCAGGAGCAGCGCCCTCCGCAGCCCCTGCTCTCCCCCTGCTCTGCTCCTCCTTGCCACCTGCCCTCGCCTCCATCCCCCCACCTGCGCCGCGCCCTCGTCGTACAGCGGCGAGCCGTGGCCCGCATCCGCCAGGCAGCACACCTCGCCCAGGCACCGCTCGGCAGCCAGGCAGCACACCTCGCGCAGGCACCAGCCACCGGCCAGGCGGGCCGCGGGGCTGTCGCCGGCGGGGGCCGAGGGCCAGGCGCCGGCGGCGGCGGCGGCGGCAGGCGCCTGGCCGCGCCCGGGCCTTCCGGGGCCACCGGGCCCCCCGGGGCCACCGGGCGCACCGGGCGCCTGCTGCGGCGTCAGCAGCTGCAGCAGCAGCTGCAGCGCGCGGGCTCGGACGGTGCGGGTGCGGTCCAGCAGGCTGAGGGGGGGTAGGAGGGCGGTGAGGGTAGGGCGGGGATGGGAGGGCGGCGTGGGGTGATTGGAGGGCGGGCCGTGCAAGGGCGGAGCCTGGCGGCGCAGCAATGGGGTGCGCGCCACGGGGGTTGAAAGAACCCACACCGCACCCACCGGGCCTTGAGCGCCGGCAGCAACAGCTCCGTCAGGATGCGCCAGGCGCCGCCGCCGCCGCCGCGCCCGTGCCCAGGCCCCTCCCGCGCCTCGAGCAGCTGCTGCGGGCCCCGCGCCCCCTCGGGCCCCCTCGCCTGCGCCTGCTCCGCGCCCAGCAGTGCGGCCAGGGGGGCCAAGGCGGACGCCATGAGCGCCATGGCGCGGGCGCGGACGGTGGCGTCGCCGTCGCAGGCTCCTGCGTGGGTCGAGGGCGTGGTTGCGGTTGGTTATCGACGTGCGTATGACGCGCGCGTATGCGCTTGTGTGGGAGACCGGGCGCGCTTGCGCTTCGCGCAGCCTGAGCTCCGGCACCCGTGTCAGCGCACCTGCTGCCAGCAGAGCGAAGCCCAGCGCAGCGCACGAGGGGTCGGGGCGCGACGCGCCCTCGGCCGCGCCGCCGCCGGCGTCGGCGCCGGCGCCGGCGGCTGCGGCCGCCAGCTCGAGGAGCGCCTTGCGGCCGGCGGTGGGCGCCGCCGCAAAGCCGGGCGCCAGCACCTGCGGGCGGTCGGAGGCGGCCATGGGAGTGGGGAGGCGCGATTAGGCCCGCTCGTGCGCCCCACCCAAGCAGCACCGGGCCTCAGGTAGGCCCCGAGCTCCCGAGGCCACCCTGGCGGCTGCCTAGCACGCCTCACCCGCAGCGCCGAGGCGGCCACAGGGGCGGAGCCCAGCTGCACCGCTGCGCCGCACACCGCCTGGCGCAGCAGCTCAGCAGACAGGCCGGCGGCGGCGGCGCCGGCCTGGGCGGCGGCGGCGCCCGGACGCGCGCGCTTGCCGCGGACCGTGCCAGCGCCGTCGGCGGCGGCGCCGCCGCCGGCGCTGCCGTCGGCGGCGGCAGCAGGCAGCAGCGCGCAGCGCAGCAGCACGCGCACGCCCAGCGGGCCGCCGCCAGGGTCGCGATCAAATGCGAGCAGCAGCGCCTCCGTCAGCAGCGACAGGACGCTGGAGGCGCCAGCAGCCCCGGCCCCAGCCCCAGCGCCGCCAGCGGCGGCGGCGCCGGGTGTCTGTGCTGGCTGCGGCGGCGCCGCGGCGCCTGCGGGGCCGGCGGCCGCGGCGGTCAGCTCCCCCAGCAGACGCTCTAGGCTTCCGCCGCAGCGAGCGCCTGCTCCTCCTCCTCCTCCTTCCTGCTGGAGCCCATGCGGCTGCTGTCCTGCGGCCGCCTCGGCCAGGGCCAGGCTGCATACGACGCCTGCGGGGGCGGGGCGGCGGCGCCGCCACCGGCGATCAGCACCGGGGCTGCGACACGAGCAGCAGCAGGCGCTGAGGCAGAGGGGCGCCAGAGGAGACCCCGACCTGCCAGGTGTGCACCTCAGCAAGCGCTGCCGTGCGCTGCAGTGTGCGTTTGTGCGGCTGCCGAGGCAGCTGTTGTGGGGGCGCGGCCGCCAGGTGGCGGCGCCACGCTTGGCAGCGCTAGGGGAAGCGAGAGCTGCCTTGGGCCGAGGCGCGTCGGCCCCAGGAACGCCGCGCGCGCCGCGGGGGCACGACGGCGCTACGGGTCGGGCCCCCACCTGCCAGGTGTGCGCGTGCAGCGGCCAGCGCTGCGCGCTGCGCGGCGGGCGGCTTGGCGGGCAGGCGGGCGGCCCACAGCAGCGAGGGCTGCGTGAGCAGCTGCGGTGGGGTCGGGGGCCGGAGCGGTCGCCGGGGCCGAAACGGGCAGGGTGAGCGCGGCGGACACGCACTATGCTAGTTGAACCACAAAACGAACACACTGACAAGTCGTGTCGAGAGCCTCATCTTCCACGGTTTGTCCGGACCCCGGCCCCCCGCTCCCGCCCCACGACGCCGCTCTCACCTCCACCACCGCCCTCGCCTCCAGCGCCGACGCCAATGCCAGCCGCCGCTCCCACACCACCCGACCCACATCGTCCAGCACGCCCGCCGCCGCCTGTAGCGCTGCCGCCCAGGCGGCGCCCGACGCAGCGCCGCCGCCACCGCCGCCGCCAGCACCGCTCCCACCGCCGCCGCCATCGCTGCCGTGTTCGTCCTCCTCGTCGCTGCCTGCGCCGCCGCCGGCGCGCCGCTTGGCTCCAACACCGCGGCCGCCGCGGCCCCGGCCCCGGCCCCGACCGCGTGCCCCCGAGCTGCCGCGCCGTGATGCCGCGGCGGACAGGTCGGTGCCGTCGCGAGCTTGGCAGCCGGCCTCAGTGCCGAGCTGTCGTGGGGGCAGCGGCGCAGCCGGGGTCACGGTCATCAGGTTTGTAGCAATGGGAGCAGGAGGCGTGGTGGGGGCTGCATGGAGGGTGCATGCGAGTGAAGCCGAACGGCCATGTGGGTCATGTGGGTCGGCACGCTGACGCCTGGGTGTGGGAGGCCGCTTCGCTGCTGGGCCGGAGCGCTGCGGCAGGGCGCCCGCGGTGGAGGGGACAGCAGCCGAGCCGCCGCACCTGCACCAGCAGCTGCCCCGCTAAGAAGACCGCCAGCTTGATCGCCTCCTGGCAGCCGTGGCAATTGCTGTGCGGGCGGCGCAGGTCGCGGCCATGTGGGTCGGGCCAGGGCACCGCCGCCACTGCATAGATAGGCACCTCGGCGCCCTCGGCGTCGCTGTCGGCGTCGTCGGCGCGCTGGGCGCGACGCGCTGTCGCCGAGGCATCGTTGCGCTCGTGTTGCGCCGCGGCCTTGGCCAGCAGGGCCCGTATCTGGCTTAGCACGCTAGCAGCGAGGCCGAGCAGCGCGGCGTCGCGGGGCGCGCGGCCCAGCGCGACCCAGACCGCGTGCGCCGCGTCGATAGGGAATGCGCGATACCAGTCACCGCAAGCGCTATGTCCATCGCCAGGCCGCTGCTGCCTACTTGAGCTCGTGCTCTTGAGCCAGGCACGCAGCGACGCCGTGGACGCCGCGGCATCCGGCGCCGAGGCCGGCGGCAACGCGAAGAAGCCTCCGGCGAGGACATAGTCACCATACTCTGTCACTTGTCCCGACGACACAAGTTCGTCGAGGCTGGCAACTGGCAGGAACGGGCGCTCGATGAGCATGTTTGCCAAGGTACCGCGACGATACCCCTAGCGGTATGATCACTGCATCTGCTAGATAGCTATGCAACTCATATCTTGAGTATGTGGACTCAGGCGAGAGGCAGAAGTTGGTTTCTCTGCCGCTTTTGCTTTTGGCGGGAACCCGGGCAACGCCCCCTTGATTGGTCCCTCAACAGCATCCCTAAAACAAGAAAATGTATGGAATCGTTCCATCGAAAACTTTCAACAAAGCGTGCGACCGCTGCTCTTCTCCCGGTCTGCAGCAAAGAGTCCACCCCTAGCCTTGGCGACGGCTATACATAGCCAGTAACCTTGTGTTCGTTTTCGACATGTGCCAGCTCGCATGGAGCTCGGCTGTGCAACATCCGGCAGGCGCCGACCGGAAGGCGACCAGCCGCAGATGCCCGATGCAGCACTGCGAACGCTACTTAGGGCGACAGTGTGGCTCTCGCCCTTCACATCAACTAGTTCAGCCAGGTAGCAAGCTCCCACATCCTAGCTAGGAGTACGCGAACATTTGCAAGCGCCCCTGGCGCCCACCGCGACGGTTCGGCTCCTCGGCAAGTAACCCCGCACGGGTATCCACTTTAAATCATCCGGCACATTTGAACCCTGAAGGCTAGTTGGCATTAGGGAGGGTGTCATCGCACCTGGTTGCGGCGACATGCGTGCGCATGTGCGGCTCGCAGCCGCGCTGGTAGCCCTGCTACATGTAGCGGCAGCGGCCTCCACACCAAGCATCGACAGCGTGGAAGGTGCGAACGCCGTCCGCACTGGCCGAGAAGTGGGCGGGACGCTTACCCCGCAGAGGCATCCCGCGACCCCATCGCGCCTCAGCCCCTTGGTTCCCTCTCCCTTCCCCTTCCCCACATTTGCCCCCTCCGCCATCCTCCGCAGTCACCGGCTCCATCGCGGTCATGGCCGGCTTCCGCCTCATGCGCGGCGGTCGCGTGCTGGCCGAGGATGCCGACGCCGACGCCGCCGACCTCGACCGCGACGGCACATCGCTGCACACGCACCTGAAGGCCGTGGAGCTGCGCTGCCCCGACTACCTGGACCCCGATTCCGGACTGCCGGCGCCGCACCCCGACTGCCAGCTCTCGGCCACTCGGCTGGCGGTGGGCGACGCGGCGACGGCGCTGCAGGAGCGCGAGCGCCTGCTGACAGGCGATGAGGTGCAGGTGCGCGGCAGCGGCTCTCTCCCGTCTCCGGGCCTGACCGTCGTGCGATGAACAAACTGAAAGAACACATGCACACATCACGATGTCGAGTGACTGCCATAGGCGGCCCTTTGCGTGCGTGCCCGGCCTGCCAGCAAGCTGCCGCCGCCGCCGCCGCCGCCGACCTGCGCCCCGGCTGCTGCAGGTCACGTTCGCGCCGGGCGGCGCGGAGGATGGCGACGCCCAGCGGCGGCGGCACCGCCGGCTGCTGCAGGCCCGCGGGCCCCGGCTGGCGCCCGTGCCCAGCTCCCTGCGCGTGCTGGGGCGCAACACGCAAAAGGAGGTGCGCCGAGCCGCGCCGCTCACAACCCCGCGGCCCTCCCGTCGCTGCGGACCGGTACAGCTGCATGCTGTGAGCTCCCACGCCGCTGCAACGACCCCCGGCGGCCGGCCAGTGGGCCCTTATGGGGCCGTGTGCCTCGTGCCTTGTGCTCGCCAGCAGGCCACACCCGCGCACCCGCCGCCCCGGACCTCCTGCTCCGTGCCACCTGCCGCCTGCCGCCCTCCTGCCCGATGCCCAGATCTTCACGGGCGAGCGCATCCGGCTGCGCACCACCGTGTACATCCTGGACTTCTGCGGCTGGCAGAACCCCGTGCGCAGCGCAGAGGTGCGCGGCGGGGCGGGGGCCGGGATCGCGTGGGAGCAGGAGGGCAGCGCAGGGCGGGGACGGCCGCGGCCGCGGTCGCGGCCGCGGTAGGGCTGGGTCCCTAGCCTGCTGTCCGGCTCCTGCACGGTCGTGCGCGCTGGGCTCCTCCTTACCATGCGCCCCCGCCCCCGGCCCCGGCCCCCAACAGGAGTACCGGCGCTACATGTCGGCCAACGCCGAGGGCGGCTCGGTGGAGAACAACCTGCAGCGCTACTACGAGACGTGAGGCCGGGGGAGCGGGGCCGGGGAGGAGGGGGCCGGGGAGGAGCGGGCCGGGGAGGAGCGGGCCGGGGAGGAGCGGGCCGGGGAGGAGCGGGCCGGGGAGGCGGCACACACCGGTACCTGGTAGCCCGAAACCCACACTTTCCCCTCCCGCTCCCCTGCCTGCCCTCCCTACGCCCCACGCCAGCTGCTCCTACAACAAGACCTCGTTCGACCCCGCGGACGTGCTGGTGCTGGGGCCCCTGGAGCTGCCCTGCAGCGGCACCGTGGGCAGGGGCTACTTTGAAAAGGTGGGCACACCGTACTGGGTGGGTGGGGGCAGCGCTGAGACAGCAGCACCAGTCGCACGTGGGGCCGGCGGCGGGCGTGGGGTACTGGATGCAATGGGCAAGAGGGCACCGTCCCGGACCGGCCCCTGCCAGAGCCTCCCTCCCGGCCCAGTGCAAGCCCCGCTTGGCCCCAACCCCCGCCAGTCCGTGCCGCGCCCCTTGGCCCCCCTGGGGCTCCACACGTCCCCCCCTTCGCTCCTCTCCTGTCCCCCACCCGCAGCCCTTCAACGCCTCCGCCTACTGCGGCGCCGCCGAGCAGCAGTACTGGGTGGCGGCGGCGGAGGAGGCGGCGCGGCAGGTGGGCGGGCGGGCGGGGCGGGTGGAGCGAGGGGCACACGGTACGTGCGTCCGCGGAGCGGCACAGTCCCAAGCGGCGAGTGCCGTGTTCCCCCCGGGCCATACGCCGTTCGAGTCCTTGTATGTTTGCCCCTGAAAGTGATCCGTGCGCCGGAATGATAGGGGTTGGGGATAAAGGGCTTGGTGAACCAACCTGGGCAGGGACAACGGCCAAAGGCGGCGCAAAGGCGCGGGCCGCTGTGCGTATTCCTGACACCGACACACGGACACACTGACCCGCCCTTTCCCCCTCCCTCCCTCCGCCCGCAGGCGGCGCTGGAGGACCCGGCCGCCGCCCGCGTCATGGAGTGGGCCACCCGCCGCCGCGCCGTAGTGCTGCTGCCCCAGCAGGTGCGGCTGACGTACGGCGCACGGCGTACGGCGTGGCGCGGTGTGCGGGTTAGGGTGCCGGAATGGCACGCACGGGACCGGATTGGTACGGCAGTTCGGCGACAGCTCGACACGGTCCCTACCCCCGCGCACGTGACGCGAGCCGCCGTCAGGCTCCCACCCCCGCCCCGCTGCCCGGCCCTCGTCTCGCCCCTAGGTGCGGTGCGGCTGGGCGGGCCTCGCGGATGTGGGCTGCACCGGCGCACTGTGCCGCAGCTTCATAAAGGTGCGGCCGGAGTGTATGCGTTCACCTCATGTGCGTCTGTCTTACTTACATTGAATAGACAGACTTGTTATTCATATTTAACGGAATGCGAGTACGCAGCTTCATCAAGGCGGGGCCGCTGGGATAAAGACCCATTACTGTGTCTGAGAACAGCTGCCCCCTACGCCTTGCCCCACGTCCCCACCGCCACTCACGCGCATGCTACCATGCCCCCATGCCCCCATGCCCCCATGCCCCCATGCCCCCATGCCCCCATGCCCCCATGCCCCCAT
>BDDC01001322.1:1671-12047 GCA_001662425.1 Chlamydomonas sphaeroides
AGCGCGCCAGTCATTACACGCTAGCTAGTCGCCCGGCCCGCGAGCAGGACTCACGGACGCCGGCGCATCTCGTTCGCTCGCAGCGATGCCCATGACACACGTGGGCATGGCCGAGGTGCATGATCGACTATGCTATGGAAGGACGGATCGCACGCGCAGGACACACAGCGCGACGGTTTACTCGGCGCACGGAACACACCCCAGCCGGGCCGCGACCAGGGGAGCGCCCCCCTGGCCCGGCCCCGGCAGCGCTGGGCGCCCGCCGCAGCCAGCGGCTGCGAATTTTAGCCGCTTGCGCGGCCCAGCAGCCAGCGCCGTCCCAGAAGCAGCAACACAACCAGTTGGCACCCACGCTTCCTCGAGTACCCCAAGCGGGCTCGCCACGCCCCTAGCCACGCACGGACCCCGCAGCGCCTCGGCTTGGGAGCCACGCCCAGGCGCGCACCAGCTTTCGCGCCGCGCCGCGCCCGATAGGAAGCTTGCAGTCACCGGTACGGCATCGTACTTGATTGATCAGCCCCATCCGCCGGCCGGGCCCAGCGAGCCCCAACCACCAGCCCCAGGCGGTGCAGCCTCATATTGTTGTGATCCAGGACCAGGACCAGGACCAGGACCAGGAGCTGCACCCCCTGGACTGCTCGCCCAGCGCCCGGCAATGCAGCAACGCCACGCGGCGCCTCCAGTTAGCAGCATGCCCGTGTCTTGCACCCCAACTTGATTGGTTAACCCCTGGCCCATACTGCCCCAAACATAAGCCAGGAGGCCCCTTGCCTCCTGGCATGAGCCACCGCGGCGGACGAGCTGCAGACCCCCAGGGACCACCGCACGCGCACAGCACATCGCAACCACACCGACCCACAGCACGCCCCCCGCACACACACGTGTGGGGTTCTGTTCTACTTGAAACACTTGAACGCACGCAAGCAACGCCCAGGCCGGGGGCCGCTCAAGCGTCCGCGGCAGTCCCCCGCTGCAGCCCAGACGCTTTCCGCTGGCGCAGCTCGACCAAGTGCACCCGTGCTGTACGAACCCCACACGCGACCGCCGCAGCCGCACGCAAACGCTCCGCGCACCAACGCCACGCTGCGCCAACGCTCCGCGCACCAACGCCCCGGCAGTAGCCAGCCCCAAGCTCGCCACCCCGTCACAGCCCGCGCATCCTAACACGACGCCATCGGCAAGTCGACTATGCTGGTCGATCGGTTGTGTAGACGCTATCGAGGTAGATACGAGGGCCGCCCCGGCACGCTGCCGCCGGACTCGCGCCGCCAGCCGCCAACGTCCACGCCCCCCTGGCTCTCGCCGCAGCGGCGCGCAGCGCACAGCGCCGCCGCCGCCCTACTCCTGCTGCATCGCCCGCAGCACCTGCAGCAGATCGTCATCAACCGCCATCGGCGACGGCGCGTTACCGCCATCGCCGCCACCGCCGGCGCCACCAGCGCCGCCGCCGCCGCCGCCCAGCGGCCCGACGGCGCCGGGACCGCCCAGCCAGGCGCCGGCGTCCATCTCCCCCGCGTCGAAGCCCTGCCACGGCCCCGTGTGTCCGTCCGCAAGGCTGCAGCCATCCGTCGTACCCATGCCCACTCCTGGCTCCCGCCCGCCCACGTCCATGCATGCCGGCGCCGGCGCCGTTGCTGATCGGGGCTGCCAGCCGCCGCCGCCGCGCAGATCTACAACCCTGAACGGCGCCGGGCCGCCGCCGCCGCCACCGCCAGCGGCTGCTCCAGCGACGGCTGCGCCGAAGTCAGACATGCCAGCCCCGCTGCCGCCACCGCGGGCGCTGTAGGCAGACGTCCGCACCGCGTTGGCCCCCAGCGGCGTGGGGCCGTTGCCAAAGCGGCTGAGGCCCACGGCCATGCCCGGCAAAGGCCCCGACAGCGGCTGCCGGACATCGGCGCGGTACCCCAGCCGCGCGGCGACGGCGGCGGGGCCGCCGCCGCCGCCGCCCGCCGGCACGCTGCGCAGCGGCTGCCGGGGCAGGCCCAGCGCGACGCTGCCGGGCCCGGTGCCGAAGGAGGGCGGCCCCATTGCGCCCGGCGCCGGGTTGCGCCACTCCGCAAAGCTGCCGGGCCCGGGGTCCTCCTCCTGCATGCCCCCGCCGTAGCCGCCGCCGCCCATGCCGCCGGGACCCGGGTGCCGGTGCTGCCCCACGGCCGCCCCCGAGTAGTCGCCTCCGCTTCCGCCTCCGCCTCCGTCGCCGTCATCGCCTTCCTCGGGCAGGGATGCCTCCAGAGGGTACCGCCCCTGGTCCAGCCCAAACCCGCCCGGCGGCGGCTGCGACGGCCCGTAGCTGGCGGTCGTGTGGCCGCGGCCCTGGCCGGGGTCAGGGCCGTGCTCCGGCAGCGTTCGCAGGGCCGTAGCATCCGCGCCGTCGGCCAGGCCCCAGGCGCCGTCTGCCGGGCGCACGGCGCGCGGACCGCTGGGCTCGCTGAACGCGGGGCTGGGCGCGCGCAGCGGCGGCGCTGCGCCGTGGCTGCCGTGGCTGCGGCTCTGACCGTAGGTCGGGTAGGAGGACAGGTGCGGCGCGGCGCCCGAGGCCGGCCGGTTGTCGGGGCCCAGGGGCGGCACGAAGTTGTCGCTGTGGCTCCAGGCATGGCGGAGCCGCTCGGGGCCTGCGGGTCGGGACGGCGGTGCGCAGCGGCACGCTCAGAAGGCAGCGCGAGCCGGCGGCGGGGAGCACGGACAGCCCAGTGCCGCCGCCCAGCGCCCACACACGCCTGCGCCGCACAACCCCACGACCCACCTTCGCCGGCGTCACCCGCCCACGGCGAGCAGCCCGAGCCGCTGACTCCGGCGCCGCCGACCAGCGCCGCCTCGCCGGTGCTGGCGGCGCCCGAGCCGTGGTCGATGATGCCCCAGGCGGCGGGCACGGTGTCGCTGCGGCTCGCGCCCCGATACTGCTGGGCGCCGCCCGGCCCGCCCGGCCCCTGCAGCGCAACGGGCCCAGAGCCTCCTCCTCCGGCGGCATCCAGGCTGTTAATCCAGTTCATGACGGACACCGCCCTCGGGCCGTCGGCGGCGGCGCCGGCAGTGCGCTGCCCCGGCGGCGGCGGGCCTATGCCATCGGTGCTGTAGGCGCCTCGCATCCGCATGTGGCCCGGCGCCGACGCGAGCTGCGGCCGGCCCTGGCCGTGCGCCTGCCCCGGCCAGGCGCCCGGCCCCGGGTCTTCCACGCCGGCGCGCAGCGCCGCCAGCGCCACCTGCCGCTGGTCCATGCCCTGCCGCAGCTCCTCTGGCTCCTCGCCCGGACGGGGCCCGCCGGCCCTGGGCCCGGGCGCGGCGCCTTGCCCCGGGCCCAGCGCGGCCGGATGCACCCGCGGCATGCTGGCGCTCAACGTGCCCCCCGCTGGCGACGCGGAGCGGTCAAGCCGCTCCTCCATGCCTGCCGCGGAGCCGGAGCCGGCGCTGGCGCCGCCGCTGGCGCCAGCGCTGGCGCCGGTGCTGGCGCCGGTGCTGGCGCCGGCGCTGCTGGCCGCGGTCGACTGGCGGCTCAGCGGCATGGTGCGCTCCGAATGGAAGCGCTTGCGCATGGCGCGCACGCGGGAGCTGCAGTTGAGCAGCTCGGCGGCCGGCGGCAGGCCGCCCGAGCCGAGGTCCACCTGCGGTGGCGCGGCCGGGGCGAGACGGGATGGGGTAAGGGCGGGCCGTGCAGAGCTCTGGACGCTGGCAGTGGCGCGCGGCGCGGGGTTCAGGTTGGGCGGGGGCGACCCCGAGGGAGTCGCGACCTGGGCGGCCGACGCAGACGGGGAGCGAACACCGCGGCGCTCGGGCGGGTGGGGCATGGCGAGGCTGGCACGGCCGCCTGCAGCCAGCGCCGCTGGAGTGAAGGGCAAGAGAACGCGGCGCCCCATGCCCGCTCGCGGCCGCCCTGGCAGCGCACGCCGCACGTCACGACGGCCAGCACTGCGCACACACGCCTCGGTGCGCAAGCCCGGACGTACCAGGCCGATGGGGTTGGACGGGTTGGGGAACACGGCCACCGCGTCCACGGAGCCGGTGGCGCTGTGCCGGTAGGGCGGCGTCGCCCAGGGGGGGCCCTGCGCAGCGACCAAGCGCGGGGCGGGTTAGGGCCTGCCTCATGGCGGCCCAGCTGCCTAGCAGCCTAGCAGGCCAGCCCAGCGGCCGACGGCGGCCGCAGGGCAAGCCACAGGGGCAGTACCGCGTGCCGCACCGCGTGCCGTACCTTGGACATGGCCATCAGCGCGTCATCGTCGTGGGCCGAGCGCGATGAGGAGCGCGGCGCCGCGTCGCCCGAACGTGCCGGGCGGCCCTCGTCCTCCTGCGCGGAGCGCGACGCGCGGAGCCGCAGCCCGTCGCCCGGCAGGCCGTCCAGGTGGCCTTGGCCGTCGGGGTGCTGCAGCGGCGGGTCGGGGTGCGACGCCGTTGCCAGCCGGTGCTGCGGCTGCTGCGGCGGCGGCAGCGGCGACGGCTGCGACAGCCGGTGCGCAGGCTGCTGCTGCACGCGGTGCTGCTGCAGCGGCGGCGGCGGCGGCGCGTGCTGCTGCTGCAACTGCTGTGCGTGCTGCTGCTGCTGCTGTGCGTGCTGCTGCTGCTGCTGCTGCTGCTGCTGCTGTGCGTGCTGCTGCTGCTGCTGCTGCTGCGGCGGCGGCGGCGGTGCGTGCTGCTGCTGCTGCTGCTGCGGCGGCGGCGGTGCGTGCTGCTGCGGCGGCGGCGCGTGCTGTTGGTGCTGGGGATGTGGGTGCTGCTGCCGCGGCTGCGCTTGGTGCGCACCGGCGGGCAGGGCGTACGCGTGGGGTGGTTGCAGGGGCGCCTGCTGCTGCTGCTGCTGTTGCGGCGGCGGCGCCTGCTGCTGTTGCGGCGGCGACTGCAGGGGCTCCCTTGCCTGCTGCTGGGGATGGGGGTGGTGCTGCCACTGCTGCTGTGCGGGCGCCTGCTGCGGCCGCAGCGGGTGCTGGGGCGCAGCGTTGGGGTACGGCGGGGCTTGCGGGTAGTGCTGCTGCGCGGCAGGGCCGTCGGGCAGGTCCGCCAGCTGTGCGGCGCTGTGCGGGCGCTGGCCAGGCAGCTGCTGCGCGGCGGCGGGGCGCCCCGGCTCCTGCTGCCACTGCCCCTGTGGCTGCGGCGGCCCCGGACCCTGCTGCCACTGCTGCTGGTGCTGGTGCGCGTGGGCCGCTCCCGGCGCCTGCTGCCCATGCGCCTGCGCCTGCGGGGGTCCCGGCTCCTGCAGCTGCTCGCTTCGGGCGGCGCCATGCGGGTGCTGGTGCGGGTGCTGGGGATAGGGATGGGTGTGCGGGTGCTGCGCTGGCGCCGACGATGCCGGTGAGGCGGCCGCCTGCTGGCCCTCGTGCACCGCCTGCTCCAGCATGGCTGTGAAGCTGCCCGCGTGCAGCCTCTCCACCGGAGCGGACCGCGCCTGCTGATGAGGATGAGGATGGGGATGAGGATGGGGATGCGGATGGGGCTGAGGCTGAGGCTGAGGCTGCTGCGCCTGCGGATGGGGCTGAGGCTGCGCCGCATCAGCCTCCGCCGCCTTGACCTGGCGTTTGGCCTTGGGCGCGCGCTGCACCGCCGGCCGGGGCTGCCCCGGCCCCGCCGCCACCGCCGTCGCCGCGCGCCGCGCGGCCTGCGCCTCTGCCAGCGCCTTGCGTCGCTCGCGCATGGCCTCCTGCGAGGAGCGGATGAGGTCCAGCGGCATGCCGCCCTGGGCCATGCCGCCCTGGGCCGGCACGTTGTGCGGCTGCTGGTGGGCAGGGGCCGCCCCGGGCATGGCGCCCTGCAACCGCGGACCAGCAGCCTCGTGCACCGGCGCCAGCGCCCGGTGCGGCTGCTGGTGGGCCCCGGCATGCGGCGGCCCCCCAGCCGCTGGCGGCCCATGCGGCGGCGCCGCCAGCTGGGGCCCCGGCGGCGGCGGGCCTGGGTGCTGCAGCTGCGGTGGGTAGTGCGCCGGCGGCGCGCCCCAGTCGCGCGGCGTGCTGCCGCCTCCCGGGCGCTCGGTGATGCCGGGGCAGGAGGCTCGGTACGCCGGCAGCGCGTCGCGCTGCGGGACGCTACCACCCGCCGGGCCGCCCGCGCCAAAGTTGGGCGGCCCTGACGGCCCGGCGAAGCCACCGTGCGCGGCCGCGGCTGCTGCTGCTGCTGCTGCTGCCGCGGCGGCGGCGGCAGCGGCGGCGGCGGCGGCGCTGCAGACGCCGCTGCCGCTGCCGCTGCGCAGCCGCGACGACGGCGACGCAAAGGCTGCGCCGGCGGCCGGGCGGGAAGAGTCGGCCTCGCTCACACGGGCCCGCACTGGCGGGCGCCGCAGCCCGCCGGTGCTGTCAGGGCCGGGCTCCTCCGGCGGGCCGTCGCCGGCCTCCATGTCAGCCTCCGGCCAGGGCTCCGCATGGTGTGGCGCTGGCCCCGGGTCGGGGTAGCCCTGCGCAGGCTGCTGCCAGTGCTGCGCTGCGGCATCGTGTCCGTGGACCCAGCCGCCCCCGCCGCCGGCGGGCTGCTGCTGCTGCGTGTCGGACATCCACCACGCCCGCGGCCGCGTGCCGGGCTCCGCCAGCAGCGTGTGCTGCCCAGAGCCGCTGTGGGGCGCCGGCGCCGGCGCCTGCTGCTGCAGCTGCTGCTGGTTAAGAAATGGGTCGTGCGGCTGTTGCGGCGGATTGGGCCAGTGCCCTGGCCCGTCGCTGGCGCGAGGCGGGCCCTGCGGCCACGACTCGGGCGTCCCCTGCGGTGCACCCGCGCCGCCTGCGATGGCTGCGCCGGGCGGCTGGCCCCATGCCGCGGGTGCGTAGGCGGGTGGGGCTGCGCCTTGCGGTTGCGGGGGTTGGGGGCCCAAGGGCGCTAGCGGCTGGGGAGGGGACGGGTGCGTCGACGACTCCACCGTGCCCGGCGTCTCAATAGGACCGTGGGCAAAGGTGGAGCCCGTCTCGCCCCATGCTGGCGGGGCGTGCGGGTAGGGCAGCTGCGGGTTACAGGTGTCGGTGTCGTCGAGGAGGGCCGACAGGAAATCCTGTGGAGGGCACCGAGGGCATGGCAAAGTACAAGTTTTAGGCAGCCCGGTGTCCAGGAGCGCAACTGCTCCTCTGTGTCTCTGACCCATTACTGCTGCGCGGCACGCGCGCGAGGGTGCGTGCTCAGGGTGCGCATCGCTGCACTTCGCAGGCCTGAAGGCTGAGCTCCGCCCACGACTTACCGGGCTCGGTGGACGGTCATCGTCTTCATACAGCGGGCTTGCTGCCAGCATAGGCTCGGAGCTGCCCAACTGCGCGCTGAGCAGCAGCTCCGAGTAGGACTGGCGCGGAGCCCCCTTTGGAGGCTTTCGGCTTACGTTGCCACTTGTACCTCACGCTCAGGGGCGCGCGTCCGCGGGGCGGTCCGCGTTCTCGCCCATGGCGCACACACGCAGGAAATCTGCAGATAAGCCTGGTCTAGCTGCTATGATAGACGACGCTATGCGAGGCGTTCGGGTGCGTATCCGAGAAGTCCAGAGAGGGCGTAGGTACACTACCCAAAGGTGTTGCCCTGGAGCAGCAAACCTATGCGTAGTGAAGTCGAATATAATTCAACCGGTATCCTCTGTGTGGTGTCGCGTGGGACCGCGGGTGTTCGGGGTCATCGGGTCCGCAATCGTTGGAAAGTTGCGGCAGAAACGTGACTGTGGCTCTGTGCACTTCCTCGATAAGATCTATACCACTATATTCTAGCGGGCAAGCCCGAAGCGAAAAGAAGGGACCCAACGGGTCGCACACGTACGGCTGCACTTGCTCCATATTACGACAGGGCACGACATGGCCTACCATCTACACGCGATACAATAACAAATTGCACGTGGAGATTGGGCTGTGTCGGTTTCAGCTGCGAGCGTTACTACATTGCCGCTGCGACAGTCGGGTGCACTCGGACCCGTTGAGCTCAAGCATGCAGCAGTAGAAGGGCTAGCAGCCCAGCTCGTACTGCTGCTCCAGAAGCGGCGTTGCGAATGAGTTGTCGTAACACGTGCATTGGGTGCAACTAACCCTTCCCCCCTTCCCGTGCCAGGCGCGCCCACGTCCCTGTGGATCCACATGGAACCAAACATGCAATCAATAGCTTGGGCGTGTGGCAGCGAGTCCTGACGGCGCCGCCGGCGCCGCCGCTGCCGTCGGCGACCGGGCGCCCAGGAGCACCGCGCTGCCCCACTCCGGCAGCGGCCCCGTCGCTGGCGACGGCGGCGGCAGCGGCAGCGGCGGCGCGGCCGGCACACCCTGCAGCACCGCCGCGCCAACTGAGGTCGCGACCTCTGGCACCTTTTCCGCCGCGCCCGTCGCCGCGCCGACCAACGCCAGCGGCGCGGCCACCGCCACGCCCGCCACCACTACCGGCGCCGCCACCGCCGCGCCCACCATGCCCGCCGCCGCCACGGCGGTGGCGCCCGCTGCCGCCACCGCCAGCTTGCCCCCCAGGCGCATCGTCAGCGCGGCGTTGGTCGCCGGCCCCAACGCCGTCGCCACCGCCGCCGTCAGGCCTGCGCCCATGCCGCCGACGAGCCGGGCCAGCGCCGCCGGGCCCAGCGCCGCCACCAGATCCGCCACGAAGCTCGCACCCAGGCCGGACGCTACTTCAGCCGTCAGCCTCGGCCCCAGCAGGGCGACCACCTCCGACACCACCGGCACGCCGCTCGGGGCCTGCACATCCCCATCCGAGCCCCCTTCGTTGGCGGCGGCGATGTCGCCGCCGCCCAGCCCCAGCTCCCGCAGCAGCTCCGCCGTCGCCGCCGGCCCCAGCGCCCCGACCAGGGCGGCGGTGCCGTCGGCGCCGAGGTGCGCGACGATGGCGGCGGCGTCGCCGGGGCCGATGCCGCGCGGCGGACGGACCAGCGCGCCGACGGCGGCGGGCCCCAGCTCCGCCAGTAACTCCGCCGTCGCGCCGCCGGGGCCCATGGCGGCAACCAGGCCGGCGACGGCTGCGGGGCCGAGGGCAGCGGTCAGCGCAGCCGTTGGCTGCGGGCCGAAGGCGGCGACGATGGCGGCGGCGGTGGCCGGGGTCATGGCCTGGGCAGGGCGGCGGGGCGGCGAGGCAGCGCGGGCGGCGTACCGGTAAGGCGGGGCCAAAGGCGGACCGGGGCACACGCGCTCTCAAGCTAGCTGTAGCTAGTACCGCACAGTGGGCCCCCAGCCCCTCTAGTCTCCCGGCGCCTCCATGGGTTGCAATGGGCCCCGGCCGCTCGTCGCGGCCAGTCCCCGGGTGAATCCATGGCGCGGAAGTGCACCACTACTGCCGGCACGCCGCTGGTGGCACGAACCCTGCGCTCCGCTGCCGGCAGCCCCTGTTGTCCCCTCGCTCCTCTCAGGCCCACCTGCACCAGGCCCAGCTGCGGCTTCAATGCGGCCCCGATGCTGCACACCGGGACGGGCTGCTCGCACTAACCCCGCTGCCCCCTGCCCCGCTCCCCGCTCCCGCCAGCCCCCACCTGCACCAAGCCCGCCGTGACGCCCGGCCCTAGCTCCGACACCAGCGCCGTCACGGCCGCCGGCCCCATGGCGGCCATGACGGCCGCCACACGTGTGGGCCCCAGTCCCTGCACCACACCTGCATGAGGTGAGGCGCGGCATGCGCGGGCGAGCGGTGACTGAGTCGTGACGCTGCCCGGTGGCCACGACAGCTGGCAGGAGGCGAGGGCTCCTGAGCTGCGCCTCACGCCTCCCCAAGGCCGTGGCAGCCTGGCAGGTTGTTGGCGCCAGGCCCTGCGCCGTCACGAGGGAGGCGCGGCATAGGCCCGTAGGACGGCACGACAGCGGGCCTAGGCAGCGGAGCCTGGCTGCAGACGAATGACAGTTGGCAGTTGACAGTTGCACGAACCGCAGCGCCTCACCCGCGGTCAGGCCCGGCCCCATCGCCGCCACCAGCGCCGCCAGCGAAGCGCCGCCCATGCCGCGCTCGCCCGCCACCGCCGCCGTGAGGCCCGGCCCCATGCCGCCCGCCAGCTCCGCCGTGCACGCCGGGCCCATGTGCCGTACGAGCTCTGCCGTACGTACTGGCCCCATGTGCCGTACGAGGTCCCCCGTGAGGCCGGGGCCCAACTGCCGGACCAGCGCCGCGATGGGCTGCGGCGGTTGGGGGCCACGGGAGGGGATGAAGCGTGTGGGAGAGGGTGGTGTGGCCATGAGCGGGGAGGGGAGAGGGTGCTGGAAGGCGGGGCCGGGCTAGGGCAGGGCCTGAGTGCCGGGCTAGGGCAGGGCCTGGGTGCCGGGCTAGGGCAGGGCCTGAGTGCCGGGCTAGGGCAGGGCCTGACTGCCGGGCTAGGGCAGGGCCTGAGGGTCGGGCTAGGGCAGGGCCTGATTGCCGGGCTAGGGCAGGGCCTGACTGCCGGGCTAGGGCAGGGTGTGAGTGCCGGGCTAGGGCAGGGTCTGAGTGCCGGGCTAGGGCAGGGTGTGAGTGCCGGGCTAGGGCAGGGT
>BDDC01001322.1:12453-25779 GCA_001662425.1 Chlamydomonas sphaeroides
GGTGCCGGGCTAGGGCAGGGTCTGAGTGCCGGGCTAGGGCAGGGTGTGAGTGCCGGGCTAGGGCAGGGTCTGAGTGCCGGGCTAGGGCAGGGTCTGAGTGCCGGGCTAGGGCAGGGCCTGAGTGCCGGGCTAGGGCAGGGCCTGAGTGCCGGGCTAGGGCAGGGCCTGAGTGCCGGGCTAGGGCAGGGTCTGAGTGCCGGGCGCGCCCCCCCTCCCCCGCCGCGGATGGGTTACAGGAAGGGTGCGTTGGTTGGCGGCGGGAAGGATCCGGGGAGGCAAGCGGGCATGGTTTGGGCGGGCCAGCGCTGAGCGTGGGTGATGGGCCAAATAGGGCCTCCTGGATGGGCCGAGGGTCCCCAGGAAGGCGAGGGTCCCCCCCACCTGCGCCCCGCGTGCCGCCGGCCTCGACCCCCTCGCCAAGCCAAGACCCCACGCCACAGCAACACCGCAGGCCGCACCATCGGACCCGCGCCCAGCACCACCGCGGCCGTCAGCTCCGGCCCCATCGCCGCCACCAGCGCCGCCGTGCCGCCGCCGCCCATCGCCGCCACCAGTGCCGCCAGCGGGCTGCCGCCGCCGCCGCCCTCCGCCGGGCCGCCGACCTCCTCTGCCGGCCGGCCCAGCGCCGCCCCGCTGCCGCCAGCCGCCGACGCCCCGCTCGCCAATGGGCTGGCGGCGGCGCCTGACGGCGCGGTGGCGGCGCCGCCGCCGCCGTTATCGGGCTGCAGAAGCCTCCCGACCATGTCGCTCAGGAAGGCGGGGCCGAAGGCGGCGGCGCAGTCGGCGGTGAGGCGGGGCCCCATGACGGCCACCAGCTCGGCTGTCGAGGCGGCGCCTGCGGGGCGGGGTCGGGGGAAGCGGAGGGGGAGCGGGGAGAAGCGCGGGAGCGGGGCGCCAGGGTTATGACACGGCAGTTGCCAAGCGGGTGTGATGGGCTCCGGGGAGGCCCATGACGGCCACCAGCTCGGCCGCGGCGAAGGGGCCGTGGCAGGGCTCGCACTGGGTAAGCGGGGGTGAGTGAGGGTGACGGCACGGGGCGGCAGTCGGCCGTGCGAGGCGGGCAGCCACCGGGCTTGGCGGGGCCGCCATGGGGGCCCACGGGGCCGCGGGCTAGGCAGCGCGGCAGCGCCGCAAGCCAAGCCCCTGGCCGTGGCCTGAGCTCCCGCCTGAGCCCCCCGGCCCAGCTCCCCCGTCTGACTGGGCTGCGGGCCCCCCTGACTCCCACGACTGACTCCCACGACTGACTCCCACGACTGAATCCCACGAACGGCTCGTCCTTGAAAGCCGCTTGCTGGCCGCTGCTGCCGGCCCGGCCACCCACCCAGGCCCCGGACCAGATCCGCGGTCTGCGCCGGCCCCATCTCCGCCGCCACCACGGCCGTGCTGCCCGGCCCCAGCTCCGCCGCCAGCTCCCCCGTGGCCACGGGCCCCATGCGCGACACCAGCGCGGCGGTGCGGGCTGCGCCCAGGGAGCCCACAGTCTGTGGGGAGGGGGAGAGGGGCGGGGGAGGGGGGTACGAGGGCTGGGCGCCAGCGTGGGCGTGAGGTGGGAGCGTGGGCGGGAGGGGCGGAGGCTGTGGGAAAGGCAGAACATGGGGACGGCTCTAGACCGGGTGCGAGTTTCGTCGAGCGCTTGGGGCGCGTACCGTGCCCAGGGCCGGCGGCGAGCCGCGAGCACGGGAGGGCGGGGATCGGTGGTGCGCAAGGGTGCGGGGCGTGCACGCGTCGACACGCGGTTTGCGGAAAGGGGAGAAGAAGGGGTTGGCGGGGGAGGAGGGCAAGGCGCGCCGTGGAGGCGGCGCGTGCGAGCGGGGCAGCTCCTCAGCGTGCGAGTGCCGTACTTTTGCGGGGCGACGTGTAGCCTGTTGCGAAGCCTGCGTGCGTCTGCTTTCCTCTGCTTTGTACTATTGCTGCTTGGGGGTTGCTGGATATGCAAAACCACGCGCGCGACGTGTCCAATCGATTGCTGTTTGTTGATTGATGGGCCGACAGCTGCGCGCAGTGGGGCTCGCCGTGCACCATGTCGTCTCGTGTCGTGCGACCGAAAGGTGGTTTATCATCGCGGAGTGGAGCGACTTCGGTGGAGCCCAGAGTGAGGAGCGCAGGGCGCTTAATCGTGGCTGGGCGACCGCCCGAGCCTTCCCCAGGACACGCGCTCCGTGCACGCACCTGCGCCTGCGCCCTGGCGTTGGTTGGGAAGCCGGGCCCCCGCACCCCACTACGGCACTGCCAAGCTGGCGGCCCATGCCCCAAGCGCCCTGCTTACGCAACGCCACGCTCACACACCACAGAAAAACACAAAACCCACCTGCGCGGCACCCGCAGGCCGCAGCATGCGATCCACCACCCGCGCCAGCAGCCGAGGCCCCATGGCCTGCGCCGCCGCCGCCGTCAGCGACGGCCCCAGTGCGCGCGCGAAGCCGGCTGCCAGTCGCGCCGCCGGCGCCGGCGCGCTCGGACGACTGGGAGCTGCGTCCGCGCCGCCGCCGCTAGCGCTGCTGCTGGCGGCGCCACTGCCGCTGCCGCTGCCGCCGCCGCTGCGGCTGCCGTGGCGGCGGCGACCCTGCCGCCAGCGGTGCGGCGCCGGCGCCTTGACGCCGCGTGAGCTGCCGCCGCCGCCGCCGCCGCCAGGGTCCTCCTGCCCCTTCGCCGCCGCCTCCTCGCCCTCGACCTCCAGCACCGCCGCCAGGCCCGCCGCCGCCGCCGCCAGCCGGCCGCCGGCGGCGTCGATGGCGTCCGCGCCCTCCAGCGGCGGCGACGGCGGTGGCGACGGCGAATAGTACGGCTCTATGTCGGAGCCATGGGGGCTGTCGGAGAACTGCGACGCCGCCGCCACCTCCGCCATCTGCTCCTCCAAGGCGCCTAGCTCAAGCTCGTCCTCTGGCGTCGGCGTCGCCAGGCGCGGATCCGGCGGCACAGCGGCCGCTGCCCGGGCCAAGGGCGACGCCAGCGGCGGCGACGCCGCGTCGGCGAGGAAGCACCGGCGCAGCTGCGCCTGCAGCGGCAGCGGCGGCGGCGCGAGGCCGCCGCCGCCGTCGGAGCCGCGCGACAGCATAGCCACCAGTGGGGCCACGTCGCCGGTGGTGGCGGCGGAGGCGCAGGTCAGCGGCGACGGGCCGCCGCTGCCGCGGCGGTCCGGCGGGAACAGCGGCGGGCTCAGCGCTCGCACCAAGAGCGCCGGCGGCGACGACGGCAACCCCCTGGCGCCGCCGCCGCCGCGGCGCGGCGGGCCGTGCTGCGGGACGTCGGAATCGTCGCTGCTGCCGCCCTCCGGCACCGCCGGCTCGCGCAGCGCCGGCGGCCGGCCGCTGCCTGGCTCCAGGTTCGTGTGAGAGCCGCTGCGGCCCGCGCTGCGCAGCGGCAGCGTCACCGCGACCACGCCGCCGCCGCCGTCGATGCTGTGGCGGCCGGACGAGGCGACGGAGCGCGGCGGCGTCGCCCAGGGAAGCACCATGCCCGAGTCCTCGCCGGGCACAGGCGTCGGCGGCCGCCAGGGGATCCGCCGCGCCGGCGGCGCCCCGCCGGCGGCGGCAGCCGCCAGGGCGGCGGCGCCGCCGGCAAAGGGCGAGCGCGGCATGGCGCCGCTGGGGCCGGAGGCGGCGGCGGCGCGGGCGCCAGCAAAGGGCGAGTGGCCGCCAGTGGCGGTGTCGGCGTCAGAGGCCTCGGCCTCGGCGGCGGCGGCGTCGCGAAGGTGGCCGCTGGCGTCGTCCGAGGGCTCCACATCTGCGGAGGCCGGGCCGCGGACACGAGCGGACGCACGATCAAGTGCCCCGGGCCGGCACGGGGGCCGGGGGCGGCGCTTGCCGCCGCCAACCCGAGCCAAGGTCCGGCTCGCTGTTCCGGGGCCGGTTCCCTTTCCCCGGGTCAAACACCGCATCAGCCTATCCACGCACCCAGGCACACCAGCAGCCGCGCCGCCACTTGCACGTGCCGAGCCCCGCGGCGGGCTTGCCGTCCGCGTCCTCACACACGTCCTCACACACGTCCTCACACACGTCCTCACACACGTCCTCACACACGTCCTCACCTGACGGCCGCCCGCCCGCGCGAGCGCTCGGCGGCGGTGACGGCGGCCCCGCCGGCGCCGCCGCCAGCTCGTCCTCGCCGGCGCTGCCGCCGCTGCGGCGGCCCGCCAGGCCCTCGCCCCATCCCGACACGCGGCCGGTTGCCGTCGTGGGCGTCAGCAGCGCCGACGACAGCTGCGGTTCGCCACGGAGCGAGCCAGGGGCCGGTGTGACCAGCGGCGGCGTGGTTGGGCCGACGGGAGCCTCGGCCGCCGGTGTCGGCACCGGCGACCAGCCGCCGCGACCGGCATTTGCCTCCTGCGCAACGCGGCAGCGGTTATGGATGTTGTTGCGGGCAATCGCGGCAGCGCAGCGCGGTTCGGGATCGTACAGGTGAGGGCGCGAGGGCACGCTGCTGCCAGAAGTTGCGCTGCGCGGAAGTCAATCACCCACCCGCTGCCGCTGCTGCTGCTGCTGCTGCTGCTGCTGCTGCTGCTGCTGCGCGCCGGGCTCCGCGGCGGGTCGGCAGCAGGCGAGCAGCAGCCCCCAGGGCCCGCCGCCGCGGCGCGTCATCTCCATCCTTTTCGCGCTTTGTTTGCGTGCAATCGGTTGCTAGGAGTGCTAGTCGCATTCGGCAACAGTGCGGGGCGGCTTTGGGGGTTGCGGAAGTCGGTGGCCTAATCCGGCCCGAAATCGCGGCGCGCCTGACGCGACTGATGCCATCCCCATCCAAACCTTGCTCACAGGAACGCGTCAAGCAACCGCTTCTTGTGCTGCTCCCTGCGCAACGCACACGGACAACGAGCGAGCGAATGTGTCTTGTCCGCCGGGCCACACCAGCCACAAACCCAAACGTCGCAAGCCATGGCCGCCGCCGCCTGGCTTGCGGCCGGCGCCCTTACGCTGCTGCTGCTGCTGCTGCTGCTTGCGGCCGCGGCTGCTGCGCTGCTGCTGCGAACCCGCGGCGCCGCGCCGAGGCCGGGCCCTGTGGGCACTGAGGCCCGCGACACGCATCGGGCCCTGAGCTCGGGCGCTAGCGCCGCAGCTGCGCACCCACAGCAGCCCCAGCAGCAACAGCAGCAGCACGGATGTAGCCAGCAGCGGCAACAGCAACAGCAGCAGCAGCAGCAGCAGCCATGTGGCGCCGGCGCCGAGCTGTCAGGCGCGTCTCTTCGGCGGCGGCCGGCTCTGCGGCCGTCGCCCGAGCGCCTGCTGCAGCCGTCGCAGCCGCCAGCTGACCGGCAGCAGCAGCAGCAGCAGCAGCAGCAGCAGGCTGGGGCCAGGGGCGCGACGGGGGCCGAGCCCGTGGACCCGCCGCCGCTGCTGGTGCTGCCGGCGCACACGTCGAGCCTGGCGGAGAGCGCCGCCGGCGAGCCGTCACCCTTCGACAGCGCCGCCGCCGCCTCGTCCGTGAGCTCCACCCTCGCCACGCTAGGCCGCGGCGGCGGCGGCGGCGGCGGCGGCGGCGGTGAGGGCTGGCGGCAGCGGGCCGACGCCGTCGACCTCGACAGCGCCCGCCGGCTCGGGTCGCGGCCGGGTCTGCCTCGTGACGGCAGCCTCGACGGCGGCAGCAGCGGCGGCGGCGCCGCAGCGTGGCCGTCCGCCAGGGCCTTGGAGGAGGCCGGCGGCAGCGCCGCCGCCAGTGCGGCGGCGGCGGCGGCGAGGACGCACACCGACAGCGACGCCGTCAGCGCGATCACGCTGGCGTACGCGTTTGGCGGCGGCGGCGGCGGCAGCAGCCTTCTGGGGGAGCTGACGTCAGACTTCGTCCATAGCCGCGGCGCCGCCGCTGGCGTCAGCAGCGGCGTGCGCTGGCGCGGTCCGCCGGCGGCCGCCGCCAGCGTGCAGGGAGACTGGCGGCCGCCGGGCCTTGCGTATGCGCAGGCGGTGGCACGCCCGCCGCCGTCGTCGCCGCCACCGCCGACTCTCGACACGCCGTTGCTGTGGCGGCGTGGCCGCCGGACCAGCGGCGGCGATGGCTCGGACGGCGGCGATGTCGACGGCAAGGCCAGCCGCGAGGCCGGGCCCACCACGGCGCCACTCGAGCTCCTGCCGTCGCCGCCGCGGCCGTCGCCGCCGTCGGCGGCGGCGGCTGCGGCGGCGCCGCCGCCGCACCACCCGTCGCTGCTGTCCTTCGCCACGACGCTTCACTATGAGGGCTCTGCCGCCGCCAGCGGCGCCGGTGGCTACGGCCCGCCGCCAAGGACTGCTGCCATGCACGAGCCCGCCTTCGCCGGTTGGCTGCCGGTGCTGCCAGAGTCTGAGGCGCTGACGCCACCAGAAACGAGCGTCATCGCCCTCGGCAGTGGCGGCGCCGCCAGCCTTGGCGACGGTCCCTCCTCGCCCGGCGGCGCGGCGGCGGCGCCGCCTCGGCCGCTGCAGACGTCGGACCCGGGTGGCGGCGGCGGCGGCGGCGCTCCTGGCATGTCCCTGTACCTCGCCTCGTCGGCGCCGCCGCCGTCGGCCGCGTCGCCTAGCGGCGCCGCCGGCTTTGACCTGGGCAGCGTCGCCGTCGGCGTGTCGGGCGCGACGCTGCCGCTGAGCGACGGCTCTCGCATGGACCGACTGAGCACCTCTGGCGAGGCGGGCTTGTCCGCCAGCAAACGGTACGGCGGCGGCGGCGGCGGCGGCGCGTACGTACGCATGGGATCGCCGCACAGCTCCGCCACGGCCCGGTCGGGCATGTCGCCCGCTGACGGCGGCGGCAGCGCCAGCGGCAACGGCGACGGCCCTGAGGAGCGGTGCCGTCTGCGCCAAAACGCGGCCCTGCCGCCGCCGGGGCCGTTCAGCAGCACCACCCTGTCAGCGCTCAGCGCCAGCGGCAGCAGTGCCGGCAGCCGCGCTGCCGGCGTGCAGCTCAACCTCCAGGCGGCGCCGCCGCCGTGGGCGGACGCCGCTGCCGCAACGCCGTCGCCCTTCCTCACGCGCTACCCCGGCGGCGCCGCAGACTCGCCGGCGCCGGCGGGCGCGTACGGCACTCACGACGACGCCCCCAGGAGGGACTCGGCGGCGGTGGCTCGGCTCGCCTCCAGCCGACCCATCAACCTGAGGAGCCTGGTCTCCTCTGGACGCGAGTCCTCTGCGGGTACAGCCGACAACGGCGCCGGCGGCAGGAGTGCGCTGGCGGCGGCGCTGCCGCCGTACGGCGCCGCTGGAGCGCGGCAGGGCGCTGGCGCCTTTGGCGCCGCTGCGCTGCCGTCGGTGCTGTACACGTCTCGCTGCAACAGCAAGGTCGTTTCGTTTAAGGTGATCGGGGCGGGGTGCGGAGCGCAGGCTGGGGCTGGGGCTGCGGGCTTTTTACGAACCAGCGTGGGAGTCATTGAAGGGTACCTGAGGCAACCGCCAGTGCTGGGGCTGCGGGCAGCGGGGTGGTGATGCGTCCAGGGCGGTGTCAGGGATTGCACGATAAGCACGCGGGCTGCAGCGACGCAAGGGTTGCAAAGTTCCCAAAGGAGACGACTAAAGTACAATAGTTTAACCGTTCGGTAATGCGGTTACGCTGCACCGATAATGCACGTTTCCGGGGGGGGGGGGTAATCCCTGACACCGGTTACTTCGGCCATGAGCTTGACAGCGGCGAGCGGGTATGTTGTTCATCAAAAAGCAAATGTTTGTTTATCATAAATTAGTGAGCGGCGCTCTGGACAAAGTTGGCAGTTAGGCTCGCATATCGCGGTCGCGGCCTCCAGCTCTTGAGCGTTAGCTCTCAGCGACTGCACACGTAATGCGTCATTTTCCTGCGCAATCGCGGGCTCGGAAGCAAGGAAGCTGCTACAAATCGTTGGCAGCAGGTAGGGCAGCCGTCGAACGAATTGAAGCCGCGTTACAAAGCGATACAACAGCTTCTCTCAAAGCTGGTGCGGCCATTGAAGTGCCTCCGGACACCTTCAGGTCCGCCGCTGCCTCCTACCTCCAGCTGAACGTCCCCCCCTCCGATGCGACACACTGATAAGCCGTCGGCGTAGACAACGCAAGACACGAAGATTGACAACTGCAGCGTAGTGCCATCGCGTCGTCAGTCGTCGGCGTAGATAGCGCCATGTCCTTTCCAAAAGAGATAGGCAGCGGCGCTGAGTAACGAGGCCGGCCGGGGCAGTGCGCTGCAGCACGAACCAGGGGCCTCGCCCCACGCCACCACCACGCCCTATCACTACCCCCCGTGTCCCCACCCCACCCCACACCGCTGACCGCAGCTCGATGGCGCCGCCGCCTCCGCCGCCATCGCTGGCGCACCGCCCATCACCTCCGCCTCCGCCTTCGCTGCGCTGCCGCCGGCGTCGCCCGCCGCCGCCGCCGCCGCCGCCGCATCGGCCACGGGCAGCCGCATGACTAACACGCTGCTGCGGCACGTACCCAAGGGGCACATGGTCCGGGTCTCGGCCCTCTCCCTGCGCGGATGCATCCAGCTGCTGATGCGGATGCACCTGTGGCCGGCGGCGGCGGCGGCGGCGGCGGCGGCGGAAGGGCGGGAGGAGGAGCAGGCGGACGCGGCGCCGCAGCTGACGGCGGCGGCGCTGGCGGCGGCGCTGGACGGCCTGCTGGCGGAGGGCTCGGCGGTGGCGGCGGCCGGTGGGGGCGGCGGCGACGGTGGCGGCGGCGTGACGCTGAGTGTGGCTGTGGGCGGCGGTGCGTGTTTGGGCTCGACGTTGGTGCCATGGTCGGGCACGGCGCAGCTGAGTGCGGCACGGCGGCAGCAGCCGCCAACCGCTGCTCTCCCTTCCGTCGCGCTGACGCCGCTTTCCTCATGCCGTCGCCGCGGTCCCGGTCCCCGCCCGTTCCGCCGCCGCAGGCCGCACTGCCACCTGGCACCGCGCCCTCGGCGCCGCCGACGCGTCGGCGCCGCCGCCAGCCGGCCCCGTCGACGACGCCTCGGAGGCCGGCGGCGGCATGCCGGCCGGCTGGGAGCTGGTCTCTGGCGCTGCCGCTGCCGACGACCCACAGCTGACGATTGTCCCCTACCCCGCCGTGTTGTCGGCGGATGGCGGCGGCGGCGGCGGCAGTCGTGGCACGCGGCTGCTGCTGTCGCCGCCGCCGCGGGCGGCGGCGGCCGCCGCCGCGCCGCCGCGGCGCGCGCGGCTGGTGGCGGCGGCGGGCGAGCAGGTGCTGCTGGATCGTGGTTACGACGTCACGGCAGGAATGCCGTACATCGAGTGAGTCGTACACGTACCACCGTACCGCGCTGCCGCGGCGCCGCCACCATTACCTATCTACCCACCCACACAGCAGCCACGCATCCGTTTCAGACCCAGCAGCATCAGTATCTATTGTAGGCCATATATCCTACCGTGGTTTGCTGCGAGGTGACGAGGCTCTCGCCGCATGCTAGGGCCGGGCCTTACCTCCGCCGCCGCCGCCGCTGCCGCCGCCGTGCCTGCCGCAGCGTTGCGCTCCCGCCCGTTGACGCCGGCCTGGGGCCCATCGCGGTCTGGCTGCTGGAGGCCGACGGTGCCGCCGACGCGGCGGCGCCGCCGCCCGAGGTGGCGGCGACGACGCCGGGCCGCCTGCTCGCCTCCGCCGAGCTGCTGCTCCTGCCGCAGGCGGCGGCCGCCGAACTCCAAGACCACATCGCCGCCGTACTGAGTGATGCCGACGGCGCCGCCGACGCTGGCGGCGGTGGCGTCGGCGGCAGCGGCCGCGACGGCGAGGCGCAGCGTCGGCGGCTGTGGCGCGAGCACCTGCAGCCGCTGCTGACAGACTTTGGGCAGCTGCTGACGGCGGCGTCGGACCTGGCGGCGGCAGGCGCTGACGGCGCGTGGTCGCAGCAGCAGCTGGCGGCGGCGGCGGCGGGCTGGCGGGAGATGGCAGGCGACCTGGCGGCGCACTGCCAGGCGGCGGCGCTGCCGGCGTGTGGCGGGATCATCGCGGCGGCGGCGACGGCGGTGGCGGCGGCGGCGCGCCCGGTGTCGTGGACGTGGCATGATGCAGGGCTGACGTGGCATGATGCAGGGCTGGGGTCACCACCCCACGCCGCTGTCGCCGTCGCCGCGGCGGCGTCGCCGCTCCGCGGGGCCGTCGGCAGCTCCGTCGGCGGCGGAGGCGCAGCGGCGTCGCCGCTCCGGGGGCCCGTCGGCAGCCCCGTCGGCGCCGTCGCCGCCGCCGACGAGCGGCTGGCCGGTGGCTGGGCGTGTTTCACCCTGCCGGAGGAGCCCGACGTCGAGGCTGGCGAGCTGGCGGCGCCGTCGCTCGTGGCGCCGCTGGCGGCCACACCGCTGACGGCGTCCGAGGCGCTGGCGATGCCGTCGGCGTGCAGCCATGAGGAGGTGAGCGCGAGCCCCTTCAGCACGCACAACGTGTTTGTCCGCAGCGACGACAGCGGCCGGCTTGGCGGCGACGGCGGCGGCGGCGGCAGTGATGTCGGAGCCCACGCAGGCCACGTCTACAGCGAGCACGTGTGCACGCTACTGCTGCGGCCGCTGCCGGCGGCCCTGTCGGCGCCGCCGATGCCACTGCGGCGCGCCAGCAGCCGCGCCCGG
The DNA here is from genome assembly GCA_001662425.1 of Chlamydomonas sphaeroides. Classification (NCBI taxonomy): domain Eukaryota; kingdom Viridiplantae; phylum Chlorophyta; class Chlorophyceae; order Chlamydomonadales; family Chlamydomonadaceae; genus Chlamydomonas; species Chlamydomonas sphaeroides. The sequence goes on from BDDC01001322.1 coordinate 22,931, forward strand.
CGGCGCGGCGGCACCGGCGCCGCCAGCGCAACCTTCCACAGCCGGCGTTCCGCCATCATCAGCGGCGGCACCAGCGTCATCAGCGACCCGTTGTCGGCGTCGTCGCCGCCGGGCGCGGGCGCCGGCGACGCTGACGCAGCCGACCTCCACCCGACGGCGGCGCCAGTGGCGGCCACGGCGGCGGCTGGCGGCTGGCGCTGGCACGCCTGCGGCGGCGGCGGCGGCGGCGGCGGCGGCGGCGGCGGCGGCACCGCCACCGACGACGACGAGGGCATGGACACCGGGACCACGGGCGTCACCGTCACCGATCCGCTGTGCGCCGTCGCCGGCCACCTGCTCAGCGGCGGTATGAGCACAGGCGCCGCTGTGTCCGAGGCCGGCGGCGGCGGCGGCGCCGGCCGCAGCTTTCCCGGCACGAGCGCCGGGTACGCCGGCGGCGGCGGTGGCGGTGGCGGCGGCGGCGGCGGGCGCCGCAGCTACCCCGGCGGCGGCTCGCACGACGGCGCAGCCGCGCTGCCTCCGCGGGCGCCAACGGAGACGCTCCCGCCGCCGCGGCCACCGCCGCCGCCGCCCGGCAGCCTCAGCCGGCTACCTCAGCGGCACGCCAGCGACTTGGGCAGCAGCCGGCCCGCCGGCGGCGGCGGCGGCTGGCCTGGCCGCGGCGGCTCGGCGCCGCTGGCGCGGGAGTTGCTGCCGGAGGGCTTCCGCGAGGTGCCGGTGGAGATCCTCATCAGCAACGCCGGCTCGTTGGCGGCGCGCAGCGGCGCCGCCAGCGGCGGCTCCGGCTCCAGCGGCGCCGCCAGCGCCGCCGACGCATGCCCGGCCGTAGCGGCGGCGGCGGCGCTGAAGGGGCTGCCGGCGGGGCCGCTGGCGGGGTTCCAGGTGCGGCCGTACAGCATGCGGGGGTGGGGCCGGCGGGGCCATCCTGGTCGCTCGCCCCGGTCACTCGTCCTAATCGTCCCGGCACCGCCGCGAGGCGGCTGCGTGCCGGGCTGACAGCCTCGTTGCTTTCCCCGCGTGCCGCCAATCCGCAGGCGCTGCGCTGCTGCCTGCTCGTCTCCGGCAGCCTCGAGCTCGAGCCGTCGGTGGAGCAGGAGCAGGAGTGGGAGCGGGAGCAGGAGCGGGAGCGGGAGCGGGAGCAGGGGCGGGAGCAGGGGCGGGAGCGGGAGCGGGAGCAGGAGCAACCCCATCGCCGTCCCCATCATCCCCGTCGGCGAGCGCACCAGACGGTCACGGACGCCCTGCAAGCGCCCCCGGTGTGTGGGGTAAGTGCAGTGCTCGGAAGTGGGGCCAGCGCAGGGGAAGCGAAGGGAGGCTGGCTGGTTTGTGCGACAGGTAGAGCCCTCAGGTCACCACAGGCGTTCGATTGAGCTGCGCGACCCCCTACCCCGCCGGCGCAGCCGCCGCCCCAGCGCTCGAGGCCGCACACGCCGCCGCGTTGGCCAGCCGGCCCCGCGTCCCTGGGCTCCTCAGCCGGGGCGCCAAGCACCGGCACCGGCATCGGCGCCGGCAGCGGCCGGCCGGATGACCGCAAAGGCCTGGGCTGCAGCTCACAATGCAGTTCCGGAGGCGGCTATGAAGGCGGCGTCAGCGGCGGTGACGGTCGCGGGGGCGAGGGTGGCGGCGGCGGCGGCGGCGGCGAGGGCGTCAGCAGTGGCGGCGGCGAGGGCGGCAGCGGTGGCGGCGGCGAGGGCGTGGACCTGCAGCGGCTGGCGCGGCTGGGTTTCTGTGAGGCACGGGTGCGTGCGTGACTGGGGTTCGGGTCCGGGTCCGGGTCCGGGTCCGGGTCCGGGTCCGGGTCCGGGTCCGGGTCCGGGTCCGGGTCCGGGTTCGGGTTCGGGTTCGGGTTCGGGTTCGGGTTCGGGTTCGGGTTCGTGTTCGGGTTCGGGTTCGGGTTCGGCTTCGGGTGCTGGGAGGTTGGGATGCGTGCGAACCCTCAGGGGCCCTGCGGCCCCGATGCATGGCCCTGCGGCCTGCGTCCCTGCGACCCTGACACACTGCCGTCGACACCCCCCTGCGGCGGCCGCCCCCGCCTGGCGTCGTCGTTACTGCCGCACCCCACACTCCCACACGAGCCTGTTGGTCGCCCGCCTCGCCGCCCCACAGCTGGGCCTGCTGCTCCGTGGGCCGCTGGACGCCCCCGGAGGAGCTCCCGGCGGCAGTACCGGCGCCGTCGCTGCCGCCGGCGCCGCCGCCAGGGCACGTCACGATGCGCGGGACCACGAAGCTGCTGCGACCAGGCCCTGCTGGTCGTCTCCGCCGCCGGCGGTGCCGTCAGCGCGGCCCGCCCAGGCGGCGGCGGATGCCGCCGCCGGCGACGCGGCGGCGGCGTCCCGGGGTCCGTGCGGCCTGGCAGCTGCGGCGGCGTCGCTGGGCTTCCGAGACGTCACCTGCACCCTGCTGCTCAAGGTGTGAGGACATGTGTGTTCAGAAATATTCACAACGTTCTACCTAACACTGGAACACACACGCGGCACTTCACGCCCGGGTAGAGTGGCGCGTCGGCCGTGCGGAGGGGGGGTGCGGTTAGATGCGCCAGTGCGGAAGTGTGTTCGTAATAATCAACATATGTGTGTGTGTGTGTGTGTTCAGAAAAGGAGTATGTGGCGGTGCTCAGGGTGTGTGCGTGCGTGCGCGTGTTGGGGGACCATGTTGCCGGAAGCGTGCTGGGGTAGGGCCAGCAGCCCAGCACAGGGGCCGGGCTTGGCGCAAGGCCTTCTGGACGCTGTGGCATGGCCGGGACCCAGCCGCCAAAGGGCGCTGCGGCGGCCAGCTCAGCCAAGGCTCGGGGCTCGGGGCTCGGGGCTCGGGGCTCGGGGCTCGGGGCTCGGGGCTCGGGGCTCGGGGCT
>BDDC01001323.1:3079-28607 GCA_001662425.1 Chlamydomonas sphaeroides
AACAGCCTAAGGGGGGCGGAATGGTTCCGTCATCACCTCTCCCAACCCACCACGCCCAGGGGGACAGGGCGCGTAGGGGGCTTCGGCCCTCCTGATCGCCCTACCTCCTTCAATCACGGCGAGTCAAGCTCGCCGTACATCTATTTCTCTTTCTATTTATTTCGGCGTGGGCCGCATTCGCTGCCGCCACCGCCACCTTCGGGCCAAGGCCGAGCGGCATCGGGGGCGGCGGCTGCGGCAAGGGCCCGCCGAGCGAGCGAGCTCGGCCGCAGCTAGCCGTGCCAAGCGGTAGATAGTGAAGCTGCGTTGGGGGCTGAGTTACTTAGCATGGCAGGCGGGCCCTGCCTAGCTGGCGAATCCTCCTCCGGCGCAACCCAACACCACAGCAATCCTTCGGGCTCTTCACGTACGGACGGACCGGCTGATGGCCTCCGTGAACGGCAGCCTGCTGGAGCGCGGCCAGCCACGGCTCATCAAGGAGGAGGCCGGCTCGATGGGCGCCTATGCGATGCACCGCTATGCGACTCGTTTTGGAGCTCGGCAAAGGCCACGACTTGTTCTAGAGCCCACTAGGGGCTCGGCCCTTAAAGGCCGAAGGTGCCTTTGTCCTTGCGATGAGCCTTTTTCGCCAAAGGCTTTCGCTACCAACTGTTAGCTTAAGATTAGCTCACGCCACTGGATTGTGGCTCACCGTGAAGAGTGCCATAGGCACGGGACTGTTCGTCGTAAGGCGGACACGAGAAATCAAAAGCGCAGTCACGGAATCAAGTCCGTAAGGGTGAGGCTTCGATGGAAGCCGCGTGTATTTGAAGGCTTCTTGTTGATTCTGCCGGCTCGGGAAGAGCGCGGCTCGGGATTGCCAGTACGATAGTACTGCCGATGCGCCGCATGCACCGCTCACAAGTATGCACGGTGCTGCTAACCCTTTCGGTATAACGCTTATACTCTAGCGTATGCTAGACTGTCCTTGTTGTGAGTGGGACAGGAAGAAGGGAACCGTGGTTCAGAGTCGTGCAAGCAAGTAAGCGTCGCCGCTTACAAGTGGAGCGAGCGCGCGCGGTCAGGTTACAGCTCCGCAAACCCCGCAGCCAGCCTTACGACCTTATCATGTCCTCTCGCTCAAGTCACCGTCGTAACACAACAGATGCAGCGAGCTTGACACCAATAACGTACGTGTATTCCACCCCGTGTCAAACCAGGTTCAATGCGCGCAGGGATTTTCCGTCACATTGTCTGGGTACAGTTCTCCATATGGGAGTCGAAATCACCGGGTATAGAATTATACCGGTATGGCATTGAAAAGACATACAGGAAGATAATACACGGCGCGTTGCGTGCTGGATGCAGTTCGGTCTAGGGAAGGTTCCCCTGGATCGATGACCACAGTTGGCCTGTGCGCTGGGTTGCAGCTTGCTTAACGGCCGGCCATGCACATGTTGAGGGCGACGCCCTGCAGCAGACCGTGGCAAGATTCGGGACGCAGCGTGGTGCAACATGGGGGTCAGCATTGGCTGCGTCATAGGTTGCGTCTTCGGTGCAAGCTAGCTAGCTCCTAATTCACATAGGTTGCATCGAAAGCACGGTGTAAAAGTTAGATCGATGTGGCGCGCGGGGCTGAGGCACCTGCCTATGGGGAGCCCTGAGCCGCCCGCCCTGTGTCCGCCCATATATATACGCTATCGATACAAGTGGACAAGGCTTAATCGTCGCACGTACGTTTGGGCAGCAGTTGGGGCGGATGCAGCGCAGGGGCGCCTGGATGTGGCCGGTCGGAACCAGGCTGGTGTGGATGTTCACCTGGCATTGCAACACGGCAGCGGCATGAGCAGTAGGGTGATCGTCAGTTGGTTCAGCAACGTGAGCGTGCAGCAGCTGATGCGTGCAATTGCAAATGCTAGCTAGCGGACACAGGCTTGCGCAATCGGGTACGGTACGAGGATGGGGAGCAGCAGCCAGCACTTGGACTTCACATACAGGGTCAGCAAGCCTGCAGCAGCAGCCTGTAGAAGCAGATGCAGCAGATGCAGCAGATGCGTGCTGCAGCACGCAGCCAACCCCTGCCCAGAATCCCCTTAGTCGCCAAGACTCATCGCCCACACCACCAGCTGGCCGTAAAGGACCCCTGCCGGACTGGTAACCGGTACGGCATCGATCGGTACGCATCGATCGGTACGGCATCGATCGGTACGCATCGATCGGTACGTACCGATCGATGCCGTACCAGTATATTGCCAGGCCGAGACATTGTGATGGCCGAATGACACGCCGTATGCATGATGTACGGGTGGGAACTGACTAACGGTGCGCATCCGTCACTGGTACAGACGACGCGGTTGCGCTCACGTATGACTTGAGCGCCATGAGGTCATCCCACACAGTGGAGGAGTTGAAGGCGGTCTGGGTGGTAATCTGTGGGTGGTGTCGTGGCACGCTTGTGCCTCATCAAGGCGGCAGCAGCAGTGTTTCGGCAACGCGACAGCAACGGCATCTGCATCAGTAGCAGCAGCTGCTGCGGCAGCAGGTAGGCCAGCGACGCTGGCTGCCGTGCCGGCAACAGTAGCAACAGGTTAGTCATGCAACTCCCAGTCCGTCCACTCACCGTCTTGCTCCAGGTGGTGGAGCTGCCGGTGGGGCTGCTGAAGATCGTCACGCGCACACTGCGGGACGTCAGGGATCAAGTTTGATTGGAACGAACCTACCATGCCACGCAAACCGGCGCAATTCAGGAGCGCACGGCGGGGCTGGATAGGGCCTTGGGGGCGGCGTGCTCACACGATACGAAGCAGGCTGTGCAGACAGTAGTTGCTGCCCTCGCTTGCCACATTCGTATGGAAACGTCAACCCAGCTGAAGGCCTAGGTCCCCGCCATTCCCGCGGGTCATCCTGACGTGGCCCTCACTCAGACGCTCACCCGCCCGAAAAGGTGTTTGGCGTGTTGGAACCGTGGATGTGTGCCATGGTCATCTGCAGCAGCGATCACGGGAACGAGGGATTCAATCTGCCAACCAGTGTGCAAGCTGGAGTAAGCCGGGGATAAGGCTGGAACGGACCACAGGACGGTTACCCGCCATTACGATTGTTCATGTCAGACTCATGGGGTTGACACCTGGGTAGGTCACCTGCGTGTCGCTAGCAGGTCACTAGCTATCCAAGTGGAGCTCGCGGGCCTGCCTGGGCAGGTCATGCGTACGCGCTGCAGCCGAGGGCCGTACGGATGGGGAGCAGCACACCGCAGGACGGAGCAAACAGATCACGGCAGCGGCGGCAACGTAGGCAACGGATGTGATTGCGAGCGCGCTGTTCGACCAGCTGCCACGCCCCGACCCACGCCGCCGCCACGAAGACCTCGGCCCCGGTGAGCTCGCCCGGGGACGGGCACCGTGCACCCTGGAGCCACGGGCCCCTGGACCTTGGGTGGCCGGTGCAGTGCCGAAAAGGTGGCGAAAGTAGTGTCGTGATCGTGTCGATATCTGAGAACTTACGCCGGTGAGGCCGCCGGTGATGTACATGTCGAGGACGAAGGTCCGGGTCATGGGGTCGGTGGGGTTCATGACCGTAAGCTTGACGGTGCCTGGTGACGGGCAGGGGAGCGAGTGGGCAATCAAGCGTCCGTTGATGGGCGCCGTGTTCGGCACCGCGCGTGGGCGTGGATCCGGGTGCGTGTAAGCCAAGTGGTGCGAGCTCGGAGCCGAACGTTGCGCACCGTTGGCGGGGGCGTTCATGGCACCGGCCGTGGTGAAAGCGTCGGCACCCTGTGTCGTGGCCGGGGCGGGTTGAAGAAAAGTGTTGGCCGATGGTTTTCCGGGACTGTGCAAACGCCGTTTGCGCTGTTGTGCGAGAATATGTTGGTGTGTGATGCATGTGAGCGAGGGCCACTGCACCCCAGCGAGGTCGCGGAAACGCCATGTGGCATTCCGACAGGAGATAGAAACGCCCAATCACAAACGCGCGACCCCATGTTTGTCAAGCTGTGGGTGAGCTATGCGGCACCGGACATGTGCCATCAGCAGGCTCATGCGCATGGCCGCTGCCGGCGACAAGGTGCGGCGGCGGCGGCGTCATTCATGCATGCATGAACGAACTCGGCGTCGCGTGTCTCGACTTACCCACTGGAAGCGACCCGTAGCGATAGTGGCGCCGGTCTGGGCACTAGCGCCGCAGGCCAGCATGGCCGCGGCGAGAACGACGAGCGCAAAACGGGCCATGTTCGCAGACGTCAGACAGGTAGGCCTTATAGGTAGGGCTTGGTGCGCACTCCGACAGAGTAAGTTGAAGTACTGTCAGAGCGTCGCACTTGCACAGTCGGGCAGCATCTTCTTATGGCGTGTCGCGTATGCATGGTTTCGTTTCGGGATTGGGCAGATTCGCTCGGCCGCAAGTGTGAGCGCCTCTCAGCACCGGTACGTTCTGCAAATGACCGTGACAATAGTGAATAGCATGGCTGCAAATGGAGATATGTGCATAGCGGCTAAAACCTGTGGTACGTTTCACAGCAGGACGCAGGCTGTGACCGAGGTGACACGAACCAGCCTGGGCCGCCGCCGCTTCGAAATCACGCAGAACCCGCTTGCTCATGCCTGGGCGTCGGTCGATCGGCATGTGAACTGGCCCTATGGAGAGCACAGAGCTTGCCAGCTGCAGCCGTGGCCACACGCAAGCACGGGCACCACCTGCAGCCCCAGCAGTGGCACCACGGCTGGAGCCCAGCCACAAGTCACGCCATCAGTTGAAGACCTCATAGCTCGATAATGTTGTATAATCCTATTAATTACTGTTCACATTGCTTGGCTTGTGGTTGTCGTACAGGCGTTCCCGTACGCTGGGTAAAAATACACATAATTCGCACCCCTGATCTTCCCAACGGCGAACGCCTCAAGCAGAGAAGTCTTGGCAATGCATGATAGGTAATCGGATTATGTTTGAACGCTTGGGGATGCATTGCTGGCTTGTTGTGGCGAGAACAGGTGGAGCACGAGGCAGGGACAGAAGAGGCCTACCTGCGGGGCCAATGTGGTGTGCCATCAGTCATATGACTGGTGGCATGCATGCAATCCTGTGCTGTAAGATCGTCTCCGAAGCGTGCTTGATGTATGTCTATCATACTGTCAATGGTCGTTGGGCCTCACTGGGGAGGTCGTCCAGCAGCCAGTTGGTGCGTTTCAGGGGAGTTTTCGCGAGAAGAGCAGGAAACCAAAGACTTCTTGAGCCCCATCGGCAATTCCGAAAGTTTCAGTGTCTATATATTATTGTGAGGTGCTGTTCTAGTTGCAAGTAGGATGCAAATTGCATCACACCGCGGACATGCGTAAGTTTCGTTTCGCAATAATGTGAACGTGCGTAACTAACCCCAAGGGTTTCAGGTTTCGCGCGTGATAACATGGCCCCGCGCAACTGGTGCATGCGCGCGCGTACGACTGAACGTGGCTGCGGCCAGCCGGGCGGGGAAGGGAGAAGGAACGGGGCGAAACCGATCAACCCCTTGCTTGGCACGGACCCATTCCTAGTTTAGCGCCACCTTGTCAGATGTTCTATTGTCCACCTATCCATACATGATCACGACTACAGATGCAACTTCTAGCCCTCTTGGGTAGCTCCCCCGACTGTTTTTACAGTGCATCTCGCCAATAGTCTAGTGTATCTTGCTTATTGGTATCAAAGCGTGGCCGCCCAGGCGCCCATCCAGAGAGCAGCGGCCGCCTGCCCAGGCCAACCCTTGCTAGCGTACCCGAGGTTTTGGGGCCCTTCACCGGCGCATTGTCAACCTGTTGTTGTCGACAGTCATTATACTGCAGCATCCTTATCCGTAGCAGCAGCAGCAGATTGGTCACGCGGCAGCGCCCAATTGCAAGCGTGCGTGTACGGAGCTGTCACCGCTCGCATGGGCTGCAAGTTAGACGAGATCCGTAGGCCGCGCAATTGCAGTTTGGTGGCCAGATACCACGATAAATCATCATGCCAGTAGCAGGCAGGGGGGATCCCCCCTGGTAGCAGGTAGGCAGGATGAGCAGGCCCAGCATCCGAACGCCGAGCTGACTGTCCCCAGCCGGTCCAGGCTGACAGGGGTGATACGTAAAACGCTTTGCAGTGCCTGGCGAGCGGTCTACGGTCCTACCCCTGCGCGTCGCGGACCCAGCTCGCTCGGGGGCGGATTTGCCCCTTTTCGGTTTCTTGATTGGGGAGGTCTCCACAGTGCATCCCCCACCAACGCCCCACTAGATGCGGATAGCATACTGCAATACGCAGCCCCGTATGCTTGGGCTTTGTGGAAAACCGCAAGGGCCCGGGAAAACGGCTTCGCGGGCCGCGGAGGTCGGCATCTAGACACCGCGCGGTTTTCTTATGGGGGCTTCTTTGCGTGGCTCACCTTGCCCTTACCCTGCCCGAATCGTCTATCTAAGTACCTCTTCTAACCCCGCATGCTCGGACTTTTCCAAGTGTCGCAGCAAGACGACGTGAGGACGGGCTAGCCGACGGTTAACCCTTGTGTCGCACTCAGCGCCTTGCAAGCCACGGCCCGCGCCCGTTTTTGCTCTACATGTCATATATACGTACGGCCTCATCGCAGGTCTTTGTGGGCAGGCTGCCCCTCGCTCCCTGCCCCTCCGTGAGCGCTGCTGTTCCGCTGCGTGCGGGTGTTCGGCCATCGCGCGCTATCGTGTGCCTAGATCTGGGCCATATCAACGAAGCTCCGGTGGTGGGCGTAAGGGTTCGCCCCAGACAAGCCCGCCCTCCTGAATATAACGACACGTGTTGCACACGAGTCATAACCATTTCCATTTCTATTTCTATTTCAACGAAGCTACACATATTCACACGTCCACAGGCCGTAATATTTTATCTTGCCAGCATATACATAGGGCTGTCGGTCGCGGGATGACAGGCCTCCCTAAACCTCCCGTTTGCAAGACCGAAACAAGAATCGAGCGAAGCATGTATGCAACCACGCTGCTGCAGGCTTCAGACAGCGCCAAGCCACCGGCCAAGGGCCCCAAAGCCTCGGGAGCACCAGAAGGAGAGATGGGCCGGCGGGCGCTGCTCGCTGAGCGCCTCGGGCTGGGTGGGTGGCCATGCTGTGATATGAAGATGTATGCAACGCAAGCACTTGTGCGAGTGTAGCCGGCAGCGCTGCCCAGACGGGGCATAGGCTGCATATAGAATCGTGGGTATGGATAGGTGGGCGAAAGAACGCGGGCCAAGGTAGGGCTCAACTAGAAATGGGTCCGTGCCAAGCAAGGGTGTGATTCCCCCTCCCCTCCTGGCCGCGGCCGCAAGCACAGCCCTGCTCAGCTGCCGCCCATTCCACCGCCCCCTTCCACCGCCGCTGTCCGCCAGCCCTTTCGCCCGTCCTCCACTAGCTACTGCAGTAGGTGGCATCTGTCACGTCAGTCGCAGTCCAGCTTACTGCCCAGCCAGCCAGGCGACCCTGCCTGGCACCGCCGCGGGTTTGTTGTTACTTGGGCACAACATAACGAACCGGTAGGATCCTATGCTCGCCCGTCGTCTCGTAGACCTGTTGCCTGACGGGATCGCGCTGGAATCGACTGGAATTCGCCAGCCCCTCGGCCATCCAGGACCTGTCCGTCTCCCTCAGCACGTCTTGGCCTGCGGTACATATGTACAGAAACGTCGTTGGCCCAATGTCGCATTGAACGGGTGGGTGGTCCCGGGTTACTGCCCGCAACAGTAACACCCCCGCCTGGTAGGTGTCAGAGCCCGGAGGGCTGGGCAGTGGATGGCGCGGCAGGCCAGCGCAGCACGCGGACCGTCACCCGCGCAGGCACATAGGCTTGGCAGAGCGGGGGAAGTACGGGGCAGCCCTGGCCGTGCGCTCGCAGGCACCGCGGACCTTCTGCCGGCATGGCATCGGCTCAGCCGACAGAGTGTTGGAGCTGCACTAGCGGCAGAGTGTTGGGTGGGGCCACGCTGGCGGCAACGCCCGGTCGCGCGCACGTCGACCATGTGGTCCCTCGCCCCTGCCTTCCAGGCCCAGGTCGCAGCTGCTGCCCTCTCTGCCCTGCGCCCCAAGCCCCTAACGCACCGCTCCCTGGGGGCAGCAGAACTCCTTGGCACATGCCAGGATGGCCTGCAGCACGCATGTGGGGCAGCGGCACACGGGCAGACCTTACACGGCCAGCTGGCTAACGCACTCAAAACAAAGCAATACAGACACGGTGGCGGCACTTTGAGCGGCTTTCCGGCACGTGTGGTGGACTCGCAGCCCCCGGAACACGCCAGCGCCAGCGGCCGCATTGTTGTCAATCGATTCGGTAAGTCTATGCATGGATTTGAATCCTCGATATCTCAATAGAGTTCATACAAGATGCGCCAGCCCCACCCAACTAACCTGCAGGTGGCCGCCGCCGAAGGCCTTGGAGCGGATGTTGACCCAGGTCTTGGCGGCGGTCAGGTCAGCCCACAACTCCGGCGCAGCGGCCTCGGGGAATTTGAATGTCATCGACAGCTGGCCGGAGCCAGGCGGCAACGGGGGAGGGCGTGGCAAGGTACCAGCGGAAACGTTTTGTGGTGGGCCTGAGGCTGCGGGGCTGCCGTGGGCGCTGTCCCTGCTATCATAGATCCTAGCAGGATGTTTGACAGCGAATCCCAACAAGGGGCATGTTGAGGCGGTGGGCTGCTGGTTCCTCAGTACATACGCCCACCTTGCCGGACAAGTGGTAGACGTTGTCGTAGCCAGCGCTATGGGGACAGGGTTTTGGTGGCAGGGGCGGTGAGAAATGCTTTAACAAGGTGGCCCATCCAGACTGGGGAGAAGGGCGGGCGTACCCCCCACCCATCCAGTCCCTCATTTAGGCCTGAAGCCTGCCCCCACCACTTTGGGAAACTAACGCACCCTCTCACCCAGTGTTCTACGTGCCGGCACTCGTCTGGGCCGCAGCCCATGTCCCCTTCACCCGGACATAAGGGTTCTCCGCTCTGCTGCCACTACGTTCGCAGAGTTTAGACTACAAGCGGACGGTAGCACCCTAGCTAGGGGGCTACAACCACCTAGCCGCTGCGCGACCGGGCGGGGCTACGCCCAAAACGTCTGGTTGGACTCATGAGGAAAACGTGGCAGGGCTACACTATGCCTGCCGCACTTACTTGTTGGGGATGGGGTTGGAGCTGAACATGAGGAAGCGTGTGCCGCCGGACAGCGGCCAGGTGGGGTTGGGGCTGGCCGAGTAGAAGATGTGGCCCTGACAGTTGGGAGCCACGGGCACATACGGTGGCGCCCTGCCTCACGCACATGGTACGGCTGTGCGACAGCATTACACGCACGGTAAGCCATACGGCACTGCGTCATCAAGCACGCTGGTTGGGATTGGACTGACCAAGTGAGGTTAGGGCCGAGGCAAGTGCGGCAGGCATGTAGATAGGCAGGCAGGCGCCCCATGCGCCGGCATGGCACGGGGTGGGCCGCCGCAGAAGCAAGATCACCCCAGCCCCACGCCCCAGCCCCCTGGCCCAGACCAGATGGGCTGTGGGAAGGACGAGGGAGCTAGCACCGGCTGCTGCGCCCCCGTGGCGAGCCGGGAAGCCGGAGCAAAACTCTGAGTTCTTTTTTTGTGATCCATGCACTAGCACAGTGACGCTGTCTCGGGCTCGCTCTTCAGCGGCGGGCAGCCCCATACTGTCCCCCGGCTGCCAGTACTGGCGGTTGTCTCACGTACCTGACTCCGACTTGCACGCTAGTTTCAAGTAATAAAAGGCCTCATACAAGCAGGCCGCGACATGTAAGATGGCAAAGCGCCCGCGCGTGGTGCGCTCTAGGCCGCGCTCTCACGGTGAGCAGATTGTTGATGGTGCCGTTGAGTCGCAGGCCTATGATGTAGCTGCGGGTGGGGGGTTGGCGGGGTTCGTTCTTGACCACCATGCGGATGGTGCCTGGGCGGGGGCCGGGTGGCGGAGGCAGGGCAGGGACGGGGGAGGCCTTGGGGGAGGGCGCAGCAGGCTGAATGGGGCCCTCAGCCGCAGTGGGCGCGCCTTGCCACGAGCACCAAGGGTGGGTGACTAAGAGCATGGTGCCAGGATGGAGGGCTGGGCAGAACGCCAGCAGGCTGCATGCACCAGGCCAGGGTGCAGCTCCGTTCGTTGCGTTCGCCCGCGAGGGCCCACGTTGGGCTCACGTAGCCAGATGTATCCATGAAGCCGCATGGGCCCTCGTGGACGTTTACATTGGAGCGCTGTGGGTCGGATCAGCCGACCGGCGCGTGCCGGTCCGATGAGGCGGCGCAGCGGCGCGCAGCAGGTGCGCTTGGCGTGAACCAAGTGGTGGGACCGGACCTGGTAGACCTGCTGGCTGGTCGCGGTCGCCCAGCCGCCGTGCCAGCTAGCTAGGGTGACACCAGGGCGTGAAAATACGCGCCAACTGACCGAAACTCTTGCCGCCACCGCTAGCTAGGCCCGCCGGCGAGGCCGAGTGGCGCAGCGGCCGCCGAGGACTGTGGGGTGGCGGTGGGGTCCGCGGCAGGTGCGGGGACGGGTAGGGGCGTGGCGAGGGCCAAGGCGCACGCGTGGCCCGCGCCCTTTGGCACGCTTGCTATTGGCCTGGTGCGGCTCGACCCAGGCTATCTCATCAGGCGGCCACCACAGCTGGCGCCTGTGGGGCGAGGGAAAGTGGAGAGGCCGGGGCGGGAGGGGCCGCAAATTTAGGAAGCAATTAACGTCAATCGCGCCGCGGAAGCGCTCGCGGGGGCGCGGGCGGCGTTGGGCGCCGTCGCACAAGCTGGCGAGCACACCATCACACGCGGTTGTTGCAAATGCCAAGCAGGTGCGCGGGCCGAGGCAAGGCGCGATTCAGACGGCCCAAACCAGCGTGTTGCATATGCACAAATGGCGTGCGCACGTCCGTTGCCTCGGAGCGCGAAGGGGCGCTAATCGGCAAGTAGCATCCATGCGTGCATGCATGCTGCTGTCCATGTTCATGTAGCGGCCTCTGCAGCTCGTGGCGAGCCGAAGCGCAGCGTTTAGTTTTGCGAAGAGGTCACGCCTCAGCTACAAGGCAAGGCCTCGCAGACGTCTTCCAAAACGCAGGCCTTGGCCAGCCTGGGCCCTCATCGCTTACTTGGCCTTGTCAAACTGTAAAACTTACCAGCTGGAAGCGCCCCTCGGCAATCACGGTCGTTGCGCTGGCGCCGGTGGCCACCAGCAGAAGCGTGGCAGCGGCCAGTGCCGTAAGTCGGAGAAGCGCCATTATTGCTGCTGAGGCCTCCAGGCAGGACGTGGTGAACGGGCCGTGGATGAAACACAGTGTGTGGTGGCTTGTTGCGGTATGCCGAGAAGTGACAAGCGGACTGGCCTGGTGATATGCCTTGGTTCGCGTTCTGTGGCGAAAAAACACCGTCGTACCTGCAACCACCGAACCTAACCGCCCGACCTGCCTCGCCGTTCGGTCCGTGTGCGCTCCTCTGCACGCCGCGCGCAGCAACAAGCGCGCCAACGTACCACGACATGTAGCTCCAGGTTCGCTCGCCAACTTCGCACAGGATCTCGCACACGCCGTCCACCTACAGCAGTACAAACAGGAAACAGGCGGGACCCGCCGAACTTCGCGCACAGATTCTGCGTGCCGGTGTCTTCATTCGCACCCTGTCGTCCTCGACCGCATTTCACGCCTGTGGTCGGTGGGCTGCGGCGGAAGATTAAAGAGCCGACGCAAAGAGTCACACCGTCGTCCTCCTTCGAGACACCATTTGGCACCGCCCCCAACCCGGCCCGCGCTGCTGCCCGCCGGCCCGCCGCCGCTCAGCGCCACCTCGCCCGCCGCCGTGCGCCGCACGGCCAGCTGCCGCAGCCGGTGCGCCTCGGAGCCGTGCGCGCGGCGGTACGGCCGCAGCACGTCGCCACCAAAGCCCGGCACGACCAGGTCCCAGGAGCAGAAGGGTGCGCCTCCAGCAAGCCGCTGCCGCGCCCGCGCGCTGCTTGGCGGGTTCACAGCAGCCCAGGTTGACTTCTACACCGTGAACCCCATTCACACATTCTTCCATCCATTCACTGCCGCTGCCTGTGTGCTGCTGTGCCGCTGAGTGTCTGCTGCGCCCTGGCCTCCGCCGGCGCCGTGTGCGATCGCCGCTGCGAAGGTGGCCCGGGAGGTGGCCCAACACTGCCGCAAAAATGCCACTCCGGTATGCTCCGGCCAAGCGTGGCCAGGACAGCGCAGCAAACAGATTTGCATCAGTTGTATTCCCAGCAGTCCGTTTGGCCCTTGATGACACCGCACTGCTTCCCGCCGGGACAGGCTGCTGTGCGCTGCGTACTAGCGCTACCATACATGGGCGGGATCCACGCGGACGACGCATTGCCGTACACCTGCAGACGTAACGTGCAAAATTCAAAACACGTGACTCAACCAACAGCCAAACGGCCCCAACGTCAGAGCTCCGTCCGGCGCTGCGCTGCAGAGCGAGCGCCACCTCCCTGGGCAGCCCGACGGCAAAAAGCTTCCGACGTCAGCCCCAGTTGCCTTCATTCCGGCCGGCTTCAATCCTCGTTGCTTGAGGACCCAGATCCCGGTATGCCCTGCAGGTCCGGTTCCGCTCCGCTACGGCTGCTGGCCCGCGCCCTAACCCAGCAACTGCATTACTGCCGGCCCGCACGACCCGCCCGCACGGGCTACCACATGCCTGAGCAACGTGCATGCGTAATGAGCAACTTGCATGTCTGCTAAGCGACTCGCATGCGTAATGAGCAACGTGCATGCCTGCTGAGCAACGTCTATCTACGCAACCGACACGGAAGTGCGCGAGGAGTCGCCCTCGCCTTGCGCATGCAGCGGCAGCAACCTCGCAGCCCAGAGCAGCCTCTGCAGCAGCAGCACCTGAGAGCCGTCGGGTTTGCCGCCGGCAGCTGCCGGCGGACGTGGGCGTGCATGCCGGCGCGCGCGTAAGCCCGTCGCTCGTTGAAGTGTATCAGGGCGTGAAGGGCGGGCACAGGTCCTGCGTGTAGGGCGCAGCCTCCTGCGAGCGGCGGCATGGGGGCCACGGATGGGGCGGTGCGGCATCGCGTAAGGGGCGCGGCAGGAAGGACGTGACGTGTGGGCCACACAGCGCGGCACCGCCGCGTGCCATGCATCGATGGTTGACTCTGAGTCTCTCCGGGTGGGGCTAGGGCAGCAGGCAGCAGGGCGTCACCTCGGGCTCCTGGCGAGGCACGTCAAGGACAAGGCGGCAGGCCGGAGAGAGATTGGACGGCGGCGGCGCACCTCGGGGCAGCAGTTGGGGCGGACGCAGCGCAGCGGCGCCTGGATGTGGCCGTTTGGGAACTGCTTGGTGTGGATGTTGACCTGACACACACCACAGAGGCACACGCACACGGGGAGCGTCGCGCAGGGCAGTGCCGCGCGGAGGCAAGGCGGAGCCGGCGGAGCGACTTGAGGGGCCCCTGCGCCTTGGGAAGCAGGGGCAGCTGCAGCGGCACCGGCCGGCAAACTGCCGTGCCGTACGCCGTACGTTTAAGGTGCGGGACCCACCCAGGAGCGGTTAGTGTTGAGCTCGTCCCACAGCGTGGCCGCCTTGGCCTCGGGAAAGCGCGTGAACGAGGTGAGCTGCGAGGCCAGGCCCGCGGCGGCAGAGAGGAGCTCAGCAGCCTGGACATAACATAAGGAGCTCAGCAGCAGTTTGAGAGGCTGGCGCCGGGCAGGGACCTCTCGCCCTCACGCTTAATTGAACCACAGGTCGTCAGCCAACTGCGATGTGCGGCGGCGGCGGGGTGTGCGGTTGTGCGAACGCCTCAAGGGCGCCTCGGCCACGACAGAACCCACAGCAGCAAGAACAAGATGCGGTGGCAGCTGGGATCGCGCCGCGACGGAATCACCTCGCCGCTGTACTGCAGCGTGTTGTCGAACCCAGAGCCCGCGCCGGCGTTGAAATTCCACACTGAGCCGTATGCGCGGGAGGTGCGGAGGGCGCGGAGCGTTGCGGAGGGCGCGGAGCGTTGCGGAGGGCGCAAAGGTCGGGCCCGGTCGTAAAGGGCAGCAGCTGACCCCACCATCACCACCACTGCCCCCCGCTTTGACTCCCGTGTGCCGCACCTGTGACCCGTGGGCCACCGGTGAGCTGGTTTGGGGTGTCAGCCACATGGATGTGGGCCAGTGTGATCTAAGGGGTGCAGGGTGCAGGGCGGATCAGCAGGAGCGAGCGGTGGGGCGGGGCGCGGTGGTGGGGTCTGCCGCTGCAGGGGCAGAGATACCACCGCGGGCCTCATGGCAGCTACCGGTGGCATCACAGCCTGTGCGCGCCAACTAAGCCTCACGTCGCCTGGCTAAGGGCGTCACGGCAGCAGGGCGTCGCGGTCCTGCGCAACGCACAACTAGACCTCACGTTGTCGAGCTGGCCGTCGAGGGCCACCTCCAGCACATAGCTGCGGGCGGCGGCGTCGCTGGCGTTGCTGACCGTCAGCGTCGTGGTGCCTGCGGTCATGTGTGGGGGGGCCCGGCAGCAGTAGGAGTGCAGACGCAGGGTACACCAGCCAGAGGGTGATCCTGGTGAACCAGCCAGATGGGCAGATGGGCGGCGGTAGGAGAGCGGCCAGGGAGGGAACCACACGGGCTGGCGGATGGGGGCGGATGGGGGCGTGCCGGCCAGGGGCCCGCCGCAGCCCACCGAGCCCCACCATTGGCGGCCGTGGGGAAGCCAGCAGCCACCACCTCTGGCGCCTGTAGGCCGAGGCGAGGGGACGGGAGAGGGGCGGGTAGGTGTTTCGCGAGATAGCGAGGACCGCTTGACGAACGGCTCCGAGGCACGACGGCGAGCGCCTCGCTAGCGCACACATGTTCAGGCGGCGGGGCGCGACCCATGGACCCGCGGACCCGCGGACCCGCGGACCCGCGGACCCGCGGACCCATCCGAGGTGTGTGTCGCGACACATGCAGAGGTGCCTCGGCACTCGGGCCACGTGCGAGGTGGCCGGGCACGCCGTCCTTGCGCAAGGAGCTTTCCTCGGGGCGGAGAGGGGCCTAGAGCAAGCACCGTGAGCACGCGTGCGGCCGGCCCTGGCGTCCGCGGCTCGGCGCCGCAGGCCTCCTCCATGTTGCCGCAAGGCCCGCTGGCTGCGGCAATCTGATATATGCCTCGCCGGCACCCACCAGCTGGAAGCGGCCCTTGGCCACCACGGTAGTTGCGCTGGCGCCGGCGGCCGCCAGCAGCAGCGCGGCCGCGGCGAGCGCCACAAGTCGCAGGAGCGCCATCGGCTCGGCGTCGCGGAGTGGGCAGGTACAGAGGGCGCTGCTTGAGGCAGTGCTCGAGAGGGACAACCTCCGGCAGTGGCGAAGTGGAGGCATGACTGGGACAATTGTGGCCGCACATATTCCACACCCTGGGCACCCCGTACGCCCATCACTACTTGGGCACCTTGTTCGCTCCTCCCTGTCACCGCCCGCCGCGCCCACCCACCCGCCAACCGACCGCCCACCCGCCAACCGTTCGCCCACCCACCAATCGATTGAACTCCTTGTCGTACGCCTATCCCTGCGAAACCGCCTCCCGCTGCACCTAGATCATTACAGCCGCAAAACGCCTGATGACGTTGCCTAACATCAACCGATGCGGCGAGAGCTGGTCCGGGCCGGCGCAGTAGGCCAGGCTGCGCAGGGCGGCTGCACAAGCGCTGAGTAGCAAAGCGGAGCGCTACCGGCTCTACGCGCACGCGCGCGTAGTGGCTTCAGGCTGGCCGGAGCCTGCCGGCGCTCGCCGGATGCCGGCCCACAGGCCGAGCGCACTGACCTCGCGAGGGCCTGAGGCGTGGCCGTCGGAGTTCCAGGCAACGCGCTTCCAGCTGCCCACCGTTACAGTTGGATGGTGTCGGTCCAACCTCATCGTGGCTTGCAGGCTGAGGCTCAACAGCACACAAGCCACCTCCCGAGCCCAGCCACACAGCCCGCGGCGCCAGCCAGCCCAAGCCAGTCGTTGCCCTGCCTACGCAAGCCATGCAAGCGAACCCGGCGGCCGTGACGCGGGCACCCTTGATCTCCAAGCGGCGCTTGTTGGGCCGCCCTGCAGCAAGGCGTCCCATCGTGCAGAGCCTGCCGCAGCGCCTACCCCACCGCCACCCGGCAAACGCAACCCGGCTCACATGGCCAGTGCACATGGCAGGCCGTTAAGTCCTAGCACAGCCCCGCCCTCCCACCCTCTCCACCCCACGCAGCCACATAGTGAGACCCCTCCCCAGCCCTCGCCCAAGCAACTACCCCGTCGCTGCGTCGCCCGCGCTGCCGCCCGCCGGCCCGCCGCCCGCCGCCGGCCCGCCGCCGCTCAGCGCCACCTCGCGGTCCAGCTCCGCCGCCGTGCGCCGCACGGCCAGCTGCCGCAGCCGGTGCGCCTCGGAGCCGTGCGCGCGGCGGTACGGCCGCAGCACGTCGCCACCAAAGCCCGGCACGACCAGGTCCCAGGAGCGCTCCAGGTGCAGCGCGATGTCGCGCGCATGCAGCACCGTGCTGCCGCGCCGCTTGGCTGCCTCGCACCCCAAGCTGACCGCGTTAGCGATCCAGTCGCTGTAGAACTCGGCGAGCGCGGCTTCGGTCGCGAGCTCTATCGTGAAGTCGCGCTCCATGCCCACGGCCCGCATCGCGGCGCGCTGCCCGCGGCGCGGCAGCACGCGGCGCTCGTCGTCTGGGTGGTCGGACGGGATGGCCAGCGGCCGCATCCGCCGCGCGGCGGCGGCGTTGGCCGCCGCCGCGTTGGCCGCAGCGGCGTTGGCCGCCTGCTGCTGCACCTGCGCCAGCGTGGCCGCGAGCTGCGACTTTTGCAGCTGCTGTGCCGCCGCGAGCGCGAGCATGGCCTCCTGCGGCCCTGCGGGCCGTGGCGGCGGCGCCGCGGGCTCGCCGGGGCGCATGCGCTTGGCGTCGCTCGGGCCGTCGGCGGCGCCGTCGGCCTGGCGCTTCATGCCTGCCGCGGCCTGCTGCGCCTGCGCCTGCGCATGTGCCTGCGCGGCTAGCTGTTGTTGGACCTGCTGATATATAAGTTGCTGGTTGACAGCTGCCGCCGCGGCGCCGGGCATGCCCGGCATGGCCGCCTGCGCCGGTGCGGCCGCCGGCTGCATGTTCAGCGGCGCGATGCCGAGCGACGCTGGCTGCGCGCCGGGAGCCATCAGCCCTTGAAAGGGCAGCGCTGGTGCTGCACCCGGAGCCATGCTTCCCGGTTGCATACTTGGAGCCATGGGGTTAGGCTGCATCCCAGGCGGCAACCCCGGCGCCAGCGCATTGCGGGGCGGACCCCCGCCCGGCTGCGACATGTGCAGCCTAGCAGGCGGGGCCGCTGCTGCTAGTCGCCTGTCGACAAGACCAGCCCCAGTCGTGACGGCTCAGAGCGCGGGCCGGTCTCGCCTTGAAGATGCAAGGTGCGCCAGAAGCGGCTACCCAGCCAGGCTAGCTCAAATACATACGCTGCGATTGTCTGCTGAGGTTATGTGCTTGGCTACGGGGTTGCGGAAGCAGCTGATCGCTGCAAAGTGATCAAACGCAGCTTGGTATTTGCTATCTGGTCCCCGCGGACGCAGTGAACTATCATACACAGTGACTTGACAGCTAGTACTAGTATCAAGAAAAACAAGTTGGCAGCCCTTGTGCATTCGCCAACGCTGCGTGTACGCGCCATCGCCCACTTGGCCATGCGCGATGCCGCCAAAGCAGAAGAAGCAGGCTGATGATGATGATGACGGCATGGAGCGGGCTCCGTGGGAGGACGGCGCGCTCACGGTGCGCACGGTCCAGCATCCTCCCCGGCCATCCTTGCCTCGCCCGCCCAACTCCTCACAACGCCCGCACCGCAGGTCGACGTCACGTCTGTGCCGCCTGATGCAGTGCTCAAGAACTGCCTCAGCAACGACCTGCCGCTGCGCCTCGCCTACCTGAAGGTACCGGCATGCAGCCACCCCCCCACAGCCGCACGGCACCCACAGCCCGCAGACCCATGCGCGCGCTCCAGACGGCCCGCTCCAGACGGCCCGCGCTCGCGTCCATCCTCCAGACCACACCACAACCCTGATGTGCGCTGCACCCCTCCGCCGCACGGCACCCGCCCAGGGTCTGGCGGCCGCCGCCACGCGCGCCACCCGCCGGCAGCTGCCCAAGCTACTCGAGGTGCGGCCAGCGGGAGATGGCACGGTGGCCCAACACCGTCCGGCCCCCTGGCCCTGCCACCTGCGTCCCCGAGCCCACGCCTCCTCCAACCCTCGCCATGCCGTCTCGCTCGGCCGCTGCTGCTACTGCGCAGGCCATCCCCACGCTTCTGGACGATGAGGCGCTAGGGGTGCGGCTGGAGGCGCTGGAGCAGCTGGCGCAGCTGGGTGGGTGTCGGGGGCGGGGGGCGGGAGGGGATGGCGGCAGCTGGGCACGTGCCGGGGGGGATGGCAGGTGTGCCTCGGGGTATTGAGCGATTCCAAGCAGGCCCGGTTCCGGGGCTCGGCGCCCACAAGCCCTCCACCCCCCGCTCCTGCCGCCGCGCGGCCCCGCCCCCGGACCCAACAACCGCTGCCACCTGGCTCCGCCGCAGCCAAGCACTGCGGCTCCACTGCTGCGCCCGAGGAGGTGCGCATGGGCCCGCGGGCATGCGGGGGAGTCGCCCGCACATCGCCTGTGCGTCGTTGCAGTCGTGCTCTGCGATCCGCCATCTGCGAGGCCAGCAGCACCTCCTGCTGCCCGTGTTGCCGCCCTTGCTGCCGGGCAGGTGGCCGACGCGGTGGTGGATGCGCTGGAGGCGCAGCTGCGGCCGCAGCTAGACCCCACAGCGCACATCGGCGGCACGTCGGCCCTGCCCATGGTGGGAGCTCGCGCTGACGACCGCACGATACGGTACCCCTGCGATACTGGTACCGCTCAACCGAGCGGTCAGAAGTTGCGGCGTGCTAGCTATAGGCAGCGCCCGGCGCGGCGAGCGCCCCGGGTGGCAGTGGTGGCACTGGTGGCAATGGTGGCTCGCAGAGGCCAGCGGCGCAGCGGCTGTGGTGGTGCTCATCCCCCACGACCCGAGTCATCAGCGCCCAGCCCTCCCTTCGGCACCCACCGTCACTGACTCCCGGCGTCCCATCCCCCGGTTCCGGGAGGCGCAGCTATCGTCCCTGGACGCCGCCTGCTTCTCCACCCACCCAAGTGCCCTCATGTGTCGCCGCCCTAACGAGCTGCCCCCTCTCCTGCACCCACCCACCCCGTGCCTCCTGGCAGGTCCGGGAGGCGCAGCTGTCGTCTCTGGACGCCGCCTGCTCCGCCCTGGGGCCCGAGCACTCGGCGCCCATGCTCATGCGGCTGCACCGCTCCGCCTCCGCTGGGCTGGACAAGCCAGGCGGCATGGGCGCCCCCGGCGGCGCCGCCGCCCCGGTCTTCGGCGGCAGGTCCGGCGGCGGCGACGTCGGGCTGATGGTGCTGTCGGTGGCGGCGGTGGCGGTCCGGCACCTGCCGCCCGAGCGGGGCCTGCAGGTGGGCCAGTGGTAGTGGCAGTGGGATGTACCGAGGGGGTAGCGAACTAGTCATTCGCGAACCGAGCCAGAAGCTCGGGCCCAAAGCTGCAAAAGCCCAATCCAAAGCCGCCTGTCGTCGCAGCTGCCGATCCGCGTGTAGGTCCGCGTCGCCGTGTCGACATGCAGCAGTAGTGGGAGGCTGCCGCGTGGCAGTGGGAGGCTGCCGCGGGGCAGGAGCCAGCTGGCGCTCTGGCGCATGGCGTGCAGCCCCTTGTGTGCCCCTTGAGCCTTGGCGGACCCTTGGCGGTGGCCCTGCAGGTGGCGGCGCTGGCGGGGCGGCTGGCGGGGCACGGCGACCTCCGCGTGCGGGAGGTGGGGCCTGGGAGCTGGAGGCCGGGAGCTGGGGCTCGAGGCATCACGGCGGCAGGCTGTGTCCGGCCGGGGCGGGGTGTCAGGTCCTGTGTGCCGGTGCCTGCCCGGGCGCTCCGGCTTGATCCATGCGCTGTTCGTATCTGGTGCCTGCCGCCCGCGCGCCTGCCGCCCGCTCCCAGGCGGTGCCCGGCGCGCTGCCGCTGCTGTACGGGCCGTACGCGGCGGCGCCCGGCGCCCTGGAGGCGATGCTGGGCACCTTGGACCAGCTGTGCAATGACAAGGCGAGCCGCGGGGCTGGGCTTTGGGCTGTGGCCATGGCGGTGCAGGCCCGGGCGCCCTGTTTGCTCCCCTAGCTGCCGGTCCTCGCTCAGCAGTCAGCACGCCTGGGGAGTGCCGCACCACCGGCCGGGCGCTGTGCTGTTCACAGGCCATAGGCGCAGCGGCTTGTGGGCTGCGACGGTGTGCCCCCTCCCCTGGCTATCGCTTGTGGTCGCTAGGAATCCCACGTGCGCTGTCCTGCACGTGCAGCCCCTCTCGAACACACGCGCACGCACGCCACCGCTCGCCGGCCGCAGGTTTGGAGCGTGCGCCAGGCCTGCGCCCGCGTCGTGGGCGACTTGTCCGCCCTCATCGCCACCTCCGACGACCCCACCGGCTCCACCTCCGCACCCTCCACCTCCTCCCCCGCCCGCGCGCCACGCCCGGCTACGCGGCCGCAACCCCCGGCCACGAGGCCCGAGGCGCTGCAGCTGTCCGCCCGCGCCGACGGGCTGCAGGCCCGGCTGCTGGGTCCGCTGCTGCTGGACACGCTGCTGCCGTTCAAGTCGCAGTGGGTGCTGACGGCGGCGCGGCAGCAGCTAGGGCCCGCCATTGCCTCGCTGCGGCCCGCGCTGACGGCGATGCATAGCCCGGCGGAGGCGGAGGGCGGGAGCGCGGCCGCGGAGGCGCAGGCGGAGGGGGCGGCGCCGCCGCCGCGGCGGGCGCTGCTGGAGGAGCTGCTGGCGGCCTACTGTGCCGCGGCGGCGGCGGTGGGGCAGGGCGCGGCCGAAGCCAAGCGGGCCTGCGCCGAGAGCTTTGCCAACGTCGCGGCAGTGGTGGGTGGGGTGCGGGCTGCGCCGGCGCCTCTGCATCTTGCTTGACTTCCGGAACATCCCAAGGTTTCATCCCAGGGTTGGGCCTCGCACGAATCGGCCCCCGTCCAGGCCCATTCCCTTCCGCCTCGCCTTCCGCTGACTGCTGCCGCTACCCTGCTGCGCCGGGCCGGCCCCGGCCGCCCGCCGCAGCTGCGTCCGGTGCTGCTCAAGCTGCCGCCCGCCAGCCGTGCCATGCAGCCCCGCTGCCCTCCCTGCTTCCACACCACCCGTCACACACCGCACAACCGCCATCAATCCCAACCCCAGGCCGGCCCCGGCCACTGGCCGCAGCTGCTCCAGGTGCTCACCAAGCTGCTCTCATCCAGCGACGGCCCTACGTTGTCGGCGCTGGTGCTGGCTGCCGAGCCCCTCGTGCGCCTACTGGCGTCGGCCCCAGCCGCACCCTCGGCAGCAGCAGCTGCTGGCGGTACGACCACATCCTCATGCTCGGCTGCAGAATCGGATCCAGCAGCGTCGATAGCACGCCAGCCGTCAGACAACGCCGCCGGCGAGGGCTGCGGCGCTGCGGCGCACGGCGCCGCGGCGGCGGCAGAAGAGGCCGGCGGGCGGCAGGGCGACGGCGGGACGGCGGCGGCGTTGGCGGCGGCGGCGGAGGCCGTGGTGGCGGGGCCGCTGCTGGCGGTGCTGGCGATGCGGCTGGAGTCGGTGGCGGCGGCGGCGGCGCAGGCGCTGGCGGGACTGCTGGAGGTCAGCCCTCCGGCGCTGCAGGAGCAGCTTCTGCAGGTGCGGTGCGGTGCTGCGTGGGTGGTGCGGCCACCGGAGTCATCGTACAAGGCGCGCGTGTGCTGCATGCCCGCGTGCCCGCGTGCCCGCGTGGCGACACGACAAGCCGCGTGTGCGGGGCCACCGTGCTCGCATTGGACGCTCCCCGTGCCTGTCCCGGGCCCCAGATCTATGCAGTCGTGCGGAGTGCTTGCCCGCCGACGGTCGGAAACCAAAGCCCTCCGCTCCCCAATTCGGTGCCTGCAGGTGATGCCTCGGCTGTGTGGCCCGCCGCCCGACGCCCGCGGCGGCCGGTGTGGCGACTGGCGGCCACGCCTCGCGCTCGCGTCGGGCCTTGCAGCCGCCTGGGCCGCCGTCGCCTCCGCCTCAGGCCCCCAGGCCGCGGCCGTTGTGGCCGACTGCGCACTCGCGCTGGCGGCAGACCCGGTGTGGGCGGTGCGCGGCGCGGCGGCAGAGGCCATTGGCCGCATCCTGGCGTCCGCCGTGCCGCCGCCGGCGTCGGCGTTGGCGTCACAAACGGCAGCGGCGCTGGAGGGCGCGGCGGCTGACGACGGGAGCCCGGCTGGAGCCGTGGAGGAGGGAGCGGCGGCACGTGCGGTCTCAGGGCCTCAGGCGGAGAGCGGGCCGGCGGGAGTGCAGCAGGACTGGCTGCGGCTCGTCCAGTGCGAGTACGGGGAAGCGGTCCGGTTCGAGGATGGCGGCGAGGCGGACAGCGGCGTGGCCCTGGAGGTGGACGGACTGGGGCCGCTGGCGGCGCTGGCGCGTTGGCTGCTGCGCGCGGCGGCCAGCAGCGCCAGTGCGGACGTAGCCGTGGTTCGGGCGGCGTGGCGCGGCGCGCAGGGCGGCGTCGAGGCAGGGATATGCTGTTAGGCTCGACGGCGGTTGGCTCGCCCCTTGCACCCACCCATGCGCAGCTGGGACAGGTTTCTTGCTTGAAAGTACGACGCATTTGCCCGTCCGCGTAAGCCCGAAAGGAGCGGCCATACTTGCGACGCGCCCGCGTACGGCCCACACGGCACTGTAAGCTCGCACCTCAAGGCTACAGCCCCAAGGTCTGGCCACGGCTCGCTCTGCTGCCGCACTTGCGGCGCTGGCCGCGGCCGCGCTGCTGCTGGCGGCCGCCGGCGCCAGTGCGAGCACCGTGGTGGCCAAGGGCCGCTTCCAGCTGGTGGGTGCCGGCGAGGCATACATCAAGCAAGTTATTGTCGCAGCGTCTCCTCCTCCCCACAAGGGCCTAGCACGCACCCCGACTCGAAGGCCACTTGGCGTGGCGGCCTGGGTTGCTGTCTGTCGCAGCGACAGCGCGAGGCCGCTGCGTCACAGCGGCCTGTGTGGCTCGCGCGAACGCGAGGCTTGCGTTGCGTGCCTCGACGTGCCTCCAGGGCCGTTGCTCCGCTGCCTCGATCAGACGCCGTCCGCCAACCGCCGCGCCGATGATGCTCGCGTGGACGCGCAACGTTGCCTCAACTGACGCCAAACGCCCCCAGCCCCGACCCCACGCAGGCGCCCCTTCTGGTTGCCGCGAACTTCGAGGCCAGCACCAACGGTGTGTTCCCGGCCCCGGCTCAACGTCACCCGCAGCCACAGCCAACCCGTCCAGGCAGCCCAGGTGGAGGCACCTTGCCGCCGCCCGCGCTGCCTGCCAGCCCCACCGCGACCCTGCTTCTGCCCCACTGCTCGCAGGCACGGTGACGCTCACGGTCAACAACGCCGATGACGCCGCCACGCGCACCTACGAGCTTGAGATGGTACTCAATGGCAGGCTGGAAAACGTGAGGCGCTACGCGCACACACAGAACGACGCCAGCTGCCTCACTCCCTAGATGTTCCTGCCGCCCCCTGGCCTCTGCCCCCGTCTGTCGCCACTGCCTCGTCTCGTGCTGGGGAACATGAGGGAACATGAGGCGGCGCGACGGCCAGGCCCCGACAGCGCGCGCAACCACCTGGCCCCAGCCGGCTCCTCTTCAAACTTCCGTCCGCTGGCCTGCGGCGCTCCACCCTGTCTCACCGCCGCCCCTTCGCACTGCACCACCCAGATCACGCTGGCCCATATCCACTTTGCGACGGGCCCCACCGCGCTGACCGGTGGCGTCCGGGTCACGGGTGCGCCACACGGGGCATGGCGCTGGAGTATGACCCAGTGGGCAGGTTGCCGTCCCGCACCCTCCCCAGCAACCACCCTGGCGCCCTCCGCAACCCTCCGCGCCCTTCGCGCCCCGCACGCTCTCCACAGTGTGGAACTTCAAGGCAGCGGCGGGCGGTGCAGAGTTCGACAACACGCTGCAGTACCGCGGCAAGGCGAGACTCGGGGGGCGCTGGGGTGGACGCTTCGGGAGCCGACGATGACACGCCAATTGCTTGCATGCTGAGGAACACCCAGTACCATTTGCTGGGCTTCCATGCAGGTAACCTCAATCACGCGCTTCCCCAACGCCAATGCCACGCTGCTGTGGAAGGAGCTCAAGTGCTCAACACCAACCTTTCCTGGGTGGGTGCCGTACACACCGTACGGCATACGACAGCCCGACAGCCCCCGGTTCCCCCTGTCCCCTCACGCAACCTCGCTGGCCCCCTCTGGCCACAGCCCCTTGCCGCTGACATGCGCTCCCACCGCCCGTCCTGCCACTGCCCTGCGCCGCCCTCCCCCTGCCGCCTGTCAGGTCAACATCCACACCAAGCAGTTCCCCGGCGGCCACATCCAAGCGCCGCTGCGCTGCACGCGCCTCAACTGCTGCCCCGAGGTAAGAGGCGCGCACAGAGAGATACCTAGCAATGCGGCCGGGGCCGGCGCGTGCACTGGGTAGAGATTCGGGGCCGGCACTGGGTCGAGGCGTTTGGTAACCTGCGCCCTAACGCTGCCCGCAGGGTAGTCGGCCCTATCAACAACTGCCCCGCCTACGCGGACCAGCCCTAGGGCGACACGCAATCCTCAGGGCCCGGCAGGGCCCCAGAAGGTGCCGATACACCCCGTGCCCAGCTCGTGGCGAGGGCTACCGCACTCATCAGCAAGCGCTGGCTTGGCGCCGCCTGTTGCCATGAGAGTGTGGCCTTCCGTAACAAGGGCCGTTGGCGGGGGCTTTGTGGCCTTCCGTAACAAGGGCCGTTGGCGGGGGCTTCGTTGATATTGAGACGTCGCCAGAGTAAAAGATGGGATGGGGGATCCTGTGCAGCGTCGCACGCGTGGGCGGGGGCAAGCGGGCAGCGGCGACGAACTAAGTGATTGAGCCATGAGACGCGCATGGGGATCTGGCAGGCGATGCGCATGCGTATCCGTGTGAAGCTGGAAACCACATAGCGAAAGTACGAGAAGGCAAACACGCATGATCATCATCTCGCCGCTGGAAAATATGAAGCTGTGACGCCAAACACGAATCAATGT
The DNA here is from genome assembly GCA_001662425.1 of Chlamydomonas sphaeroides. NCBI lineage: Eukaryota > Viridiplantae > Chlorophyta > Chlorophyceae > Chlamydomonadales > Chlamydomonadaceae > Chlamydomonas > Chlamydomonas sphaeroides. The sequence continues at coordinate 28,091 of BDDC01001323.1, forward strand.
GATGACGTGGCGAGACCTGGTCGCCTATGGACGAAACCACACTGCCGCAGGCCGCGGACACAGCGCCGCGCACGGCGGGCCGTGAGGCGGGCGATGCAGAGGCCGTAGTTTACATACTGCAGACGAAACAGCCAGCGCACACATGGTTGCAGCAAGCACGGCGGCGAGGCCGCATCCCCGCCACGGCAAGCGCCGCGGCGGATCTAGCGCGCCCGCGCCACACCGTCACCACAGCCCCCGCCACACCGCGCCACCGAGCAAGCGATGCTACATTCCAGCGAGACGCACGTCAAGGGTACATGACAAACCGGCCTCTCGGCCTGACAGTGTGCGTGCGCAGCGCTCGCGTACAACCGGTATGCTCACAAGACGGCAGTCAGCACCGCTCCAGGGCTTGGCGGCCTGCCGCGTCCACAAAGACGCTCAGGCCACAGCTCAGCTCCTCCTCTATCAAGGGGCGCCCGGCCTTTACTTGAGGATGGTCTTGATGAGCAGGCGCGCGACCGTGTAGGGGTCG
>BDDC01001324.1:0-26314 GCA_001662425.1 Chlamydomonas sphaeroides
GTGGGGGGGTGGGGGGGGAGGGGGGCCAGCTGCTGCTGCGTGCGTGCGGGTTGGAGGGGAGACGAAGACGAGCTGGAGGCTGGAGGGGCCAGACGGTGGGGCCGCTGGAATGGCATGGGGTGCTAGCCCGCCGCCTGCGCTTCTGGCCCCGCGCGAGCTTCTGTCGCGCGCTGCCGCTGCCGCCGCCACCTGGGCCCCCGCCACCTGGGCCCCCGCCAACCCGCTGCCGCCGCCGCTGCTGCCGCCGCCGCCGCGAACCCGCAGTCTATCACACTCCGCGCCGACGGCACCACCGAGGCGGTGCAGCCGCTGGCCGGCCTGCCCTCCATCGCCGCGGCCTCCGTGGCGGCGCTCAGCGCGGGTGAGGCAGCCGCACGCCACACGCGCCCCACACCGCCGCCGCCGCGCTGCCCTCGGCCGCACCGCCGCAGCCCTCGGCCCTACCTCCCGCAGCCCGCCTCCTGCCCCGGCCGCTCCTGCCCATCCTGCCTCCCCTCCCCATCTCCCCTCCCTTCTCCCTCCCTCCCTTCCCACCAGGCTCGTTCGCCGCCGAGGTCTGCCTCTACGGCCCCAACCTGACGGCCCCCGGCACCACCTGGTGGGCGCGTATGCACGGCACCTGCTACGCCCTGCCCGCCCGCCCCGCCGACGGAGCCGCCGCCGACGGCGGCAGCGCCGTAGTGGTGCGGCTGCCGCTGCTGGTGTCGTGCGGCCTGCTGCAAATCGAGGCCGTCGACCCGCCGCAGCAGCCCGAGGGCGGCGCCGAGGGGCCGTCAGACGGCGCCGCCGCGCCTCCCCGCTGCCCGGGCCTGGGCCCTAGCTACCCGCTGCTGGTGCTGCCCAACGAGGAGGCGGTGGCGGAGATGCACGCGCTGGCTACGGCGCTGGGGCCGGCCAGGTGGGGCTGCGGGCCCTGCGGCGAGCGGAAAGGCAGGGCATGGCCTGAAGAGCGGGGCCCTGTCAGGCGCAACCCCGCTCTCCCTGGCCGCCGCGGCGTGAGCAGCCTCTGCCCCGCGCCGCCGGTCTCAGTGCCCTCTGCGTTCCTTATGCGGGCGACCCACTGCAGCCCCCGCCCCTGCCGCGTCCTTCTCCCTCCTCCCATCCGCGGCCTGCGCCGCCGGGTGGTGGACCCGGGCTCACCGCTGCTGCTCTGCGGGCCTGCGGACCTGCAGCCCTGCGGACCTGTTGTCCGCCGCCCACCGCCTGCTGCCCCCGCCTGCCTGCCTTTCCCCCCGCCCGCAGCCTGCGCCGCCTGGTGGTGGACCTGGGCTCGCTGCTCGACGCCTCGGCCCTGCTGGCGCAGCCGCTCAACGGAGTGCGCCCCGTGCGGCGCGCGCCGGGCGCCGGCGGCGCCGCCGCCACCAACACCGGCACCGCCGGGACCTGGGGCTCGGTGGAGAGCGACGGCAACACCGCCAGCGCCCGCGCCATGGTGGCGGCGGCGGCAGTCAGCGGCGGCGCGTCGTTGATGCAGCCGCGGGACCCGCTGGAGAACCTGCGCCGCCTGGCGGGCAGCCACGCGGCCGAGGACGTCATCCTGACGGCGGCGCAGATGCTGATAACGGCGGCGCCGGCGGACAGCATGCCGCCGGCGCGCGGCTCGGCGGCGCCGCCGTCGTCGCCGCTGCCGCTGCCGGAGCTGACGGCGGGCCGCGAGGGCGCCGGCGGCGCGTCTGGCGGCTCGAGCGGCAGCGATCTGAGGTCGCTGGTGGGTGAGGCCGACCCCACCGACGGCATGACGAACGCGGACGACGAGCAGGTTGTGGACTCGCTGCTGGGCGAGGCGGCGGTGCGGAGTATGCTGGTGCGTGCTGCGGTGTGGGTGGGAGGGCGGCTGGGCGAGAAGCGCGGCGTGGGCTGCTGACCAGGGGTTGGGCGGCGCCGAGGGCGTGGGGGGCATGGGTCGGAGGGCGGCGATGAGGGCCTGGGGAGGAGCCTGGTAGGGCCCCTGGCGGCGGGGGCCGGGGTGCGCGGTGCCGAGCTGCCCGCTCCCCGCGCCCCTCTGGCTGCTGCACCGCAGGAGTCGGCGGTGGCTCTGCTGGCGCTCTTCGTCGAGAGGTGCGCGGAGGGGACGACCCCGCGACGGGGATGGCGCCGGGTCGCAGCCCCCGGGGCTGGGGGCTGGGGCTGCCGCTGCCGCTGCGGCTGCGGTGCCCCCGGCGCAGTGCTCCGCCCGACCAGCAGTGCCTCCGCCGCGCTCCGCCTCCTCGCCCTACAGCTCCTCCTCTCCGTGGCGCTCGCACATTTGTTCTGTGCGTTTCTGTACCCGCAGCGCAGCAGACCCTGGTGCCAGTTCTCACCAGTGATGCTCCTCTTCCATCCTTTGAACCCCCCTCCACTCCCGCAGGCGCCTGCCCCGCTGCACCGGCCTGGTCTCCTCGGCGCTGTCCGACCTCGCCCAGCGCTTCCCCGACCGCCTGCGGCCCGCCCTGGCGCCGCCCTGCCCCACCGGCGCCTTCGGCCTCGCGCACGCCGCCGCGCGCTCGGGCGAGCCGGGCTGCCTGGCGGCGCTGTTGCCGCTGGCGCCACTGCTGGGCGAGACGTGCAGCCTCACCGCCCGAGGTGCGGCCGGGGCCCCACAATAGCCACCGTATGATGTTATTGCGTTTCCAAGATACATAACTGAAACAAAGCTGTTAGCGAATGATTGGAATGGAAAGTCCGAGTGCGCAGAGCGGCTCCGCGCCGCGCTGCCTGGCGCGCTGCGTGGCGCCTGGCCGCCGTGACAGGGGTCGCGGGCCGAGGCTGCCAGGCCGGATCCATCCGCGTGTGCTCTCTTATGACCGACTGTTGCTGTTGCTGCTGATGGCGATGTTGCTAACGTTGCTGCTGTCGTGCCGCAGGCCCCGCGGGCGTGACGCCGCTGCACCTGGCGGCGCTGCTGCCGGGCGCTCCACGGCTGCTGATGGCGCTGCAGCGATCGTGCCCCGACCTGGAGCAGGTGGGCGGCAGGGGGCGGGGGCCTGGGGCTGCGGCTCCGGGTGCAGCGCGGCGTCGCGGGCTGCGGCCCGCTAGCCGCAGCTTGCAGCGTTGGGGCCAGGAGGCGTGGGGGAGGCTGCGTTCGCGAGGGCATCACGCCGCCATACGTCAGCGGGCGGGCGGGCCGTAGCTCGCAACCGACGCTGCATCGCCGCCCGCCCGCCCCGCTCGTTCGTGCGGCCGGCTCGCTCGCACGGCTGCCACTGGCGTGGCGCCTGCCTCCCCGACGGGCGCCTCCCCCTGCCTGCCCCCGGCGCCGCAGTCGCTCTTGTCGGTGCGTGCGGACGACGGCCTGACGCCCGTGCAGCTGTACACCATGCTGCACGGCGGCGGCGGCGCCGCCGCCGCCAGGGTCCGCGCCAGCAGCGCCGGCTGCAGCTACGTGCCTGCCAGCGGCACCGGCACCGGCAGCGGTAGCGGCGCCAGCGCCGGCGGAGAGAGCTCTCGCAGCCTGCACACGGCGACGGCGCTGCCGGTGCCGCCAGACATGCTGCTGGCGGCGGCGGCGGCGGCGGGCCCGGAGAGCGAGGAGTGGGGAGCGCAGTCGCCCGTGTGCAGCCGCAGCTCGGTGCGGTCGCGGCAGCCCGACTCGCCCGGCGACCACCAGCGGCGGCGGCGCCTGCACCCGGTCGGCATGGCGGCGGTGGAGGTGGCGAGCGGCGTGGTTGCCGGCGTGGCGGCGGACCTGACGTCGGGTGCAGGCTGCCCCTGGCAGACGCTCGGCCCTGCGCTGGGTGGCGCGGACGCGTCTCTGCCGTTGGAGTCGGTGTGGCGCGCGGGGCTGGTGGCGGCGGCTGACAGCGTGGTATCGTCGGCGACGGCGCCGCCGGTCATGGACGCTGACGGCGGCTGGGATCTGGACGTCACGGTGCCGCGCTGCAGCGCTGCCAGCGCGCCGCCGGCGGCGGTGCGCGCGCTGGCGGCGGTGATGGCTGCCAGCGCCAGCGCCGCCGGCAACAAGCCCTCGGCGGCGGCGGCGGTCAAGGCAGCGCTTGCGAGCAAGGCCGCCGCCGCCGCGGGCCACACCTGGCCGCCGCTGCTGCCGGTGCCTGTGCCAAGCAGCGACGTGTCTGACGGCCCCGCCGCCGCCGAGCCGCCCGCCGATGCCGCTGAAGAGCCCGTTCTCATCTCCGTGACCACCGCGTCGAACGCCACGGCCGTTCCGAACGTCACGACAGGCTGCGCTGTGCCGCTGGCGCCGGGCCGCTGCTATGCACCAAGCGTCGACGGCGACGCCTCTGCGGTCAGCGCGCTGCAGCCGCCTGAGCTGCCGCCAATGGCCCCCGTTATCGCCGCCGAGGCCGTGACGTCAGCGACTCCGGCGGCTGCGGGGCCAGCGGCGGTCTGCCAGTGTTTGCCCCGTGGCGGCGTGACCGTTGCTGCCGCCTTCGCCGTCGCTCTGGCGGCCGTGGCGCTGGGCTGCGGCCGCCTCGCTGAGTCGCCGCTGCTTTGGGTGGCGACGGCTCTGGTCGCTGCATTGGGCTTGAAGACGGCGGCGGCTGCCGGCGGCGCTCTTCGGGTGCAGGCCCGGCGCTAAGTTTGTCGCGTCTGAGGGACGGCGCATGGGCAGGGGCGTGGGGCGGCGCGTGTTGCATGTCAGTGTGTTTGTTGTCCGCTGGCTTCTATGGATGCCGGCTGCAGGTTGCGAGGGGTTATGTCACACGGACGGAGGCCTGAGCGCGGGGCGCCGCTGATGGCTCAGGCGGTGGGGCGCAGTGACCGGTGCAGCTTGGGCGTGTCGGAGTTCGCGCATTGCTGGGGTCGTGCGGTGGGGGCGTGTTGTCGGACGGGCTTGCTTGCGCGGGCGGACTAGGGGCTGGCTGCACCGCGGCCTTGGTCTGCGGACTGCGCCCCAGTGTGGGCCCTGTGGCTGGCTCGGCCCGGCGGCGGCAGGCTACTCCGTGGCATGGGGCTGGGCTGCGGCTGCAGCGTGTTGTGCTGGCTGCTGTCGGGCAACGGGCTGTGGCGCGCGTCAACACAAGTTTGCCGGCGCGCGTGGGAGGGGAGGGGACCGCAGCTGCGAGCTGCTGCAGGAATCGGGGGCTCGGGGCGAGCGCTTTGATGGCTGGCAATCCAATCGACACCTTGGTTGGCGTGCTGGCTATCGAAGACTGCATTCAGTGAGCAATGCATGCCGGGAGCTGTAGCTACGGGTGGCGGCGGTTCCTTTTATGGCATCTCTGCCCCCCCCCCCCGCGTTTAATGTTGCGTCCTGAGCAAGGGAGGGGAGGGATAGAGGGAGGTGGTGACCAATGCGGTGCGAGCGGTGCGCGGCCGGCTCCGGGCGTCGCCGTGCGCTGGGGCCAGCGCCTCCTCGTGCAGGCCGGGAGGAGGCGGGGCGGTGGTTGATCAATCGTGCATTGCGTCAGCCTCGAGACGAGCTGCCTGGGGGTGAGGCAGTGCTGCGACGGCCGAGGCTGGGGTTGGTTGCTGGGCCCGAGTTGACTAGCAGCTCATGCGGCTGGGCGGCTTTCCTTCCCTGTTGCAAAGGCGGGATGGGGGCGAGTCGCATGAGCATTGGCCGCGCGCTGCGGCTTTCTAGGGGCCACAGCGCGCAGCAGACGTGTTGCAACGCACGCTGCTCGCGGGTGCGCAGGTTTGTCGTATGCGCACTCCGTATCACATTCGTCTGCGCCGAGGGGAAAGCCGCCCCGGCGCCGCTACTCATGGCGTAGGGAGAGCTGAGCGCGTGGCCTCACGTGTGCTAGGTTTGGGGGGCATGGCGCTGTGTACGGCAATACGGCAGAGGTGCGGTTGGCGGTTGTGTTCTGCGTCTGAGTTGACAGATGTGGCTATTGCTGTCACGGGGCCAGAGCCGCCCGGAGTGGTTCTGCTCAAGAAATTCAAGCCAGGTATTAGAGTGTGCCCTGGTGGTGGCCGGAGCTGTGTCATGAGGGCCGCCCGTGCCGCCGGCGCACGGGCCCACAACGCGTGGTGGGTATCACTTCTTAAGACGAGGGCCTAGGGGTGGGTGGAAGGAAGCCTTGGCTTCGCTGGAGTTCAACTAAGCTGCAGCGCAGGGAAGGGACGTTGCCCAAAGGCATGCCTGCAAGCGCGTACCGCAGCGGCGGGGCCCGCGTCCCTACGAGGCCGCCGTGGTCCGTAAGCGCAAACGCAACGTCTGTTCCGTGTGTTGTTCACACCCCAATGTGATATCTTTTGCTGGGTGCAGGCTGTGTTTCGGGGACAGCGGTGCTGGCCAGGCTGCTCGATGCAGCGCGCACGCGCCCTCTGTGCCCCGTCAACGCTCGGGGCCGGCTCCTGCCTCTGGGCGTACCGCTCGGCAGCAGGGGGCTGGTTTCACGTTATTTCACGTTGATCGGATTTCACGTTATACGGAGAAGCAGCTGTGTGTAATGTGCCACCGCTGGGATGGGGCATGCCATGCCGAGTGCTGGGCGCCGGGCCGTGCGTCGCCCGGTTTGCAGCGGCCAAGAATACAACGCGCGGCGAAGTTAACACATGTAAGACGTTATTGTGCGAGGTATACATTGCGGCCCAGAGCCGAGCTCTCAGCCCAACACGGGGATGGATTGGGAAAGGCGCTTTACAGAGGGTGCACGTGCATGCCGAAGCAGGGACGGCACTAGAGGCGGGGGAACACGCCCCCACCAACCTCCGAGGCGTTCCCAAGGGGGAGGGGCTAACTGCAAGGCACCACCTACTCGACACAGGCTAACAAGAGGCACGGGACCCGTTTTAAGTCACCATCTATGCATTCTCAATACAGCACCGCCGCCAGAACCGCGAGGCACCACGTAACTCAGCCAGCCCAAGCAGCGGTTGAGGCTCAGTCAGGCTATTAAGGCAGTGTCAGGGATGGATTGGCCAGGGATTCGGGTGCAAGGGCTTGCGCCGCCACGCGGAGCATTTGCCACGTAACCCTGCGAGCCATAACCATTGGCCCCTGTGCCCCCGGGCAGCTTCCGGCACCAATCAAGAGCGCTAGTCGGTCGCCCCTGTTCCGGCCGCGTCCATGCCCCCTCCCCCACTTGGCGCCCAGAGAAGGACGCATCCCGGGCCGGGGGGGGGCGGATTGTCGTGCCCGCAGGCAGCTGGCGCCCCGGCTGCGCTGCAGGGGCACGAGCGCTGTGGTCGCCGACGAGGTCATCCCCAGGCTGCGGCCAGGGCGGCGAGTGCGCGTGGTCACGACCAGTGGCGACCCCTGGTCACGACCGCAGCAGGGGCGACGACCGCAGCAAGCGCCTGCTGGCATGGCACCTCGAGCCCCTGCCGAAGGTGTGCATCAGAGTACAGTACCGGGAGGAGCCCTGGCAGGCCGGGTGGGGGCTGGTGGGCCTGGCGGGCTACAGGCCTAGTGCTCGCTTGGTCTGCTTGTGTGTGCCTGGCGTAGCGCTGTCACACTAGCCGAGGACTGTGCAATGTCCATCCCATTTACTTATGGTATGTTGCAGGGAACCTGCCCTGCGATCCAACGGTCTCCGCGGCCGTGAGCGCCGAGCTTGGCCGGCAAGCGGCTGCGTGAGTCCCCCGCTGCTGCACACCTTCCCTTCACACCTAGTGGACGGCAGAGGGCAGGAGGGGGTAAACCGAGTGGGCTGAAGAGGGTCGGCAATGCGTTTCCAGCCGGATGAAACGATCATTGTTACAACGGCCATCAAACAGGTTTGAGTGGCCAAGAACGCCTCAACCACCACCTCCCACCAGCACCTGCCGGGGGGCACACAGTACCCTCGTACGCTGCGCGGCGCCACGACCCTTCCCCCAATCCATCGACAGCACCCCAATAAGGGGTCCGTGGCACCCAAACCGCCACTATGCATTTGATATACTATATAGGCGAAACGAAGACGACGCAGGTCCGTACGCGTGTAGCGTGGTGAGTTCACGTCGCAAGAAACTCGGGAGGCTCGCGAGCCAGCCGCAGTACTCGACCGACTTGTGTCCGAAACACGCACTACCCAGCAAACAGCCCGCAGTCCGCATTCCCGCGGAACCGCTCCGAGCACGTCTTAAGCAGTCAGGCACGCGCGGCAGCATGGCCGCCATCGGTCGGGGCAAACGCGGTAAAAAGGCACCACACCGCCGCAGCTCACACGGCTGCTAGGCGCCAGCTAATCGCATGCAGGAGCAGCACCCTCCATGTACGAGAATCGTCATGCGCAGCGTGCCGCCGCATAGCCGGAGCGGTCGCATGCTCCACCCGAGGTGCGGGGAGGCCAGGTGAGGAGGAGCCGCATCGCGCGACCCGTTCCGCCAATCCCATCCGCGCGCGTGCCTTCGGCGGCGGACTTGCGCCGCCATCGGCGCACGCTCGCCCGCTCCTCCGTCGCATCATAAGAGGAGCCCAGCGCCGCCCTATGCGTCCGCAATGGGGAGCGATGCCTGCACAACCCACAGGCGCGGACGGGGGGTCAGCCGTGCTGCGTTGCCGCAGTCGTGCTTCCGTACGCTTCCGCACGTGCGCGCAACACACGAAATGATACGGAGTCCCTATCAGTCAGCCGGTGGGCCCACGCCGTGTGCCGGTTGCAGGCACGCTACGGTACTCGGCCCACCCTCACAAAGGCGACTTCACGCCAGCAGTGAACGCCTAGCTGCGCTACTGACGCACGCTGCAGGGTGCGCAGCGGGCGCATTGCAGCGCCGTACGCACCCTCCCTCCGTAGTCCGGAACACACGACGCTCGGTACCCCACTCGCGGACCGTCCCACACTCGCTCCCTGCGCCGTGAGCAGCGCGTGCGCAGCCCCGGATGAGGCTCTACTCTCGCCCCGCCCCAGCCCTCCCACCGCGACGCGGTCACGGTCACACAACAGAGGTCACGGGAAGCACCTTGGTGCTGGGCGTGTTGCGCATCACGTCCGTGCCGGGCGCGTTGGGCGACAGCGCGTTGCCTCCGTGGTTGTACGCCGAGCCGCCGTGCTTGGAGCGGTCCAGGCCCATCTCCTCCACCTCGGGCGGGATACGCAGGGCGCCGGCCAGCTTGAAGAGGCCGAAGAAGGGCACCATCATGCCAGTCACCCAGCCGATGATGACCAGGATGCCGATGATCTGGGGGCAGCAGGGTGATGGGAGCGTCCGGGTTAGCTTTGATGGCCGAGCCCCGTACAACGATGTGCCCTACACATCACCAACCAACCAAGCGCTGGAACGCCGAGGCAACATAACCTTAGGGGGATGGTCACGGGGGCGGCACGCAAACCCTTAGCTAGCCTGTGCCGTGGAGTGGCAACCGCCTCACCTGCGAGGCCAGCAGCCTGCCGTTGCTGTCCGGGTAGAAGCCACCGTAGGGGAACTGGTCCTCCACCTTGAGCTTGCCCTCGGTGAGCGACGGCACGTGCGCGTAGTACTCCTTAATGTACTCCTGCTTGGCGAGCAGGCCCGTGAAGAACACGCCCCACATGCCGCAGCCAAAGTGCATGGGCCCAGCCGACAGCGGGTCGTCGATCTTGAGCTTGAGCAGCACCCAGCACAGGAAGTCGAACCAGAAGCCAGACACGCCGCCGCCTGAAAGGATGGGCGGGCAGCGTAGGAGGATGGTTCAGTTAAGCGGGCGATAACAAGCGGGCTACCGTTGCACAGGGCAGACTGAGGCGCTGGCGATGCTGGTGCGGTTTGCGGCGGCAGGAAGCCGCCGCTCAGTCCGGGCGGCGGAGGAAGCATGCCGGCGTGCCCGGACGGGCGGGCGGGCAGGGCAGCAGCGGCCCGTCTCACCGATGATGGCAGCCCAGGGCTCGACGACGTGGCAGCAGGCGGTGATGGTCACGAAGCCGCAGAGGATGCCGTTGCAGAGGCCCACCAGGTCCCAGCCGCGGTGCCTCCGGAAGCCGTTGAGCAGGCAGGCAATGCCGCCGGCGGCGCCCGCCAGCGTCGTGGTGACTGCAGCGCGGCCGCAGACGCGCGCATACTCGACCGTGTGCACGAGGAGCACGGAGGCGGGGTTGAAGCCGTACCTGCGGAGGCACAGCGAGTGCGTGGCTTAGAAGCTGCAAGCGTGATAGCTACGCATGGCATGGCTACGAGCGGGGCTACGCTTGGGTGCAAAGCCCGTGGCATGAGGGCCTCGGCACGCTCACCATCGTAACCACAGCAGCACGGCTCCCCATACCCTGGCCTGCTCTCCCCTCCCGTTACCCCATCGCCCCCGCCCGGCTCTCACCATCCGAACCACAGCAGCACGGTTCCCAGCACGACCAAAATGGCGCTGTGGCCGGGCATCTCCACGGGGTTGCCGTCGGCGTCGAAGCGGCCCAGGCGGGGGCCCACCATGATGGCGCCGATGAGGCCCGCCAGGCCACCGACCATGTGGATGACGCCAGAGCCGGCAAAGTCAATCATGCTGTGGAGGAGGGACGGTGGCGAAGAAGCGGGGGAGCGGAAAGCGTAAGCGAAGTGGGTCGGGCGAGGGACCCGCAGCGCGCGTGCGGTTGCGGGTTGTGTGTGGTGAGGCGGGAGCGACCACGATACGCGCAGGCAGGACGGCCCCACACAGCCGACCTACCCCGCGTTGATGACGGGCGCAATGACGCCGTAGCCGAGCCAGCCCTCGACGCACCACACCCACTGCGGCGGCAGAGCGGCGTGGGACACGACACGTGCGTCAGCATGCAAGCTGCAGGCGCGGGAGCCAGCAAGGCTGCGGGTGCGCTGGCGCCAACACGAGACAATGGAGCAGCTGCCAGCTCCTGCCACGCTTGGCAGCCGGCCATGTACCATCCAAATGCGGAGTGTGGGTGCCTAGCGGGCTCACGTGGGCAACAACCGGGTAGACGAAGCCGGAGATGAAGGCAGAGTAGCCGAGGTATGCGTTGAAGTTGAAGCGCTCAGCCACGCAGCCGGCGGGAATGGTGGCGGCGGTGGCGCAGAAGGCCCACTGGAAGAACCAGTCGACCCACTTCCCGGTGCCCGAACCGGTGAAGTGCGACTTGTAGCGGGCAAGGCCGAAAAGCGCGTTGCCTGTGGGGAACGAAGCAGCCGCATACGGGTTGTGGTTACAATACGTGGGAGGAGTTTGAGAGAGACGCGTTTGAGCTAGAGAGGGCCATGCGAAGAGCGCCGGCTGATAAGGGGCTTGGGTGTGTTGGCGGCCGGGATTGGAGACGACGAGCTACGACGATACTCACCGATGAACTTGTTGGGCTTGTGGCCGATGCCGTAGGCGAAGCCGAAACTGCGGGGGAGGGGCACCCGAGCAGGCAACCGTGTCAGCACGCGCCAGGTACCAGAGGAGCAGCTGACGCTGCAGGTCTTGCTTCGGGTGGCCTTACCCAACGGTGTACCACATGATGGCTGCGACGGCAGCATCGAGGATGGTTTGAAGCAGGATGTTCATAGCGTTCTTGGAGCGAATGGCACCGGCTTCGAGCTGCGAGGGGCAGGATCACAACATACATCATCACCGTGTCAAGGAAAGCAATGCGCAAGCTGAAGATACTAAGAAGCGCCAAGCGACCGAAGTCAATCCAGATTTGCGGCCGGAAGGTAGGGTTCGCAGCACGAGTCGGCGGCGCCAGCGCCCTATGGCAACGCGAGCCCTTCAATTCGAGGGTGAGCGACCCAGTCATACTATCTGAGTCGTCCGCGTGGAACCCACGCCGGTTTTCGCGACCTCAGTTCCTGCAAACCCTAGGCCACAAATTGCTCGGCGACCCACCATGGCGAAGCCTCCGTGCATGAGGAACACCAGGGCACCTCCATAGAGCAGCAGGAAGGTGTTGAGGCCCTCGGTAAGGCCTTCAATTGCGCCGGACACATCGAGGTCGCTGGCGACTTGCGCAGTGGCAGCGCCGATGGAGTTGCAGATGCCCTCCGCCACCGCCTGTACGCGACCCTCCGCAACCGCGTCTGTGAGCGCTGCCTTAATACCGTCGACACAAATACTGAACGGGGTCGGTTCGACGTCCGTCATCTTGATAACAGCTCAGCACGAAGCCGATCGACGGCGGCCGCAACAAGTAATGTATGGGGAGCATGCACCGTAGAAGTTTCTTGAGGGCGCATGTGGCGCTTATGTACGGCAATGAAGGCACGTGATCCATCTTGTGCCTGTGACAGAGGTGAGAACTCCGTGTGGGTGCGTCCCTACCTCGCCACTGACAGATCATAAAAGCACGACATGGGCTTGTGTTGGTGAGGCTGCTGCGGCACAGCGGCGTACCTCACAGGCCAACTCATCGCGAGCCATAAACCAGGCATAGCAATGGGCAAAGCGGCAATGTTAATTGCAAGTATTCAGCTTGTGTTCGTCACAGGGTTTCAAAAGGCGAGGTGAATGCCAGCGCACGCATAACGTGAAACCTCGAACTCCGCTTTGCGGAAACTCCTTAGGACGGCGTGGCACGCTGACGGAGTTCCCTTGGTCACGCAAGGCGCCGACGCGTGCGTGCGCGAAGACGAAAGGCCCCGCGTACTGCTGCTGGCGGTTGGTGAAAACCCTAGTTGCGCCACTAGGGGTTTGGCGCCGCTAGGGTCGGTAAACGCCTCCGGGGGGCCCGGATGCTTCAGCGTGCTTCCCGGCTGCTACTGGCCTGGAGGCCAGCGGCTTCCACGTCGACTTTCATGCGCTGGCGGGCCTGGCACAACTACCTGACCACCGTTGTGATCTAGTCCGTGTCCTGCGTGCCCTCCCCTCCCTGCGTCAGCGGCTGTCAATCTTTTACCGGCTGGCCGCCTCCGCGGCGAGCCGTGGCGGCGTGCCCTCGCCTCGCCACGCCCGCGCGGACACATTTGGTTGCCGCCTGTCCGTCCTGCGTAACGAGTCCGGTGTAGCTGGCCCTTCCGTCGCCGTCGGCTTCAATGGCGCCCGCTCTGGTGTCACCCTCTTCTGTTCCCGTGAGCAGGAGGCCTCCTGCCCGTGAGGCCCGGGTGCAGGCGACGTGGCTGGCGGAGGCGGCTCCGGTGCTGTCGGTGCGGGCCACGGCCCGGCCCCCCGCCCCCGCTCTGCCAACGTTGGTCCAGCATCTAATCAAAATACAGCGCGCTCGTCTGCAAGCTGAACCCTGAGGCGCCCTACCGTGTGGGGCAGGCTCCAACGCGACTCCGTTCCTTTTACACACCACGCCAGGAGATACTGATGAATTCACGTTTACGCAGGTTACAGATAGTCCTCCGTTGACTTCGTTCTAGCTTGTAATAAACACGCCAGACCACGCCAGCGCCAGCGTGCACCGCTCCCGAGGCCAAGCATGCGCCCGCCTGCCAACTGACACCTGAGCCCAGCAACGCTCCTCACGCGTGCTCTCGCGCACAGGAAGCGCACTCGCGCGGGTGTCGGTTGCCGTGAGCCCAGTCCTGAGCCCTGGCATCCGAGGCAGGCCGCCTCGAGCCGCCCGCGCCGCCCCGTGGCCGCCACATGGCGCGCCAGCCAGCGCGGACGGCGACCCCACCTGCCCAGGCGTTCTGTCGTGCATGGTGGCTCCAGGCCTTGATGACGCCGCACGGGGCCTTATTGGACCGCAGGACCGCAGGCTGGTCTCTGGCTGTCATACGTCTAGGTACCCGCATCGCACACAACTGCAGCTGCCCGGCCGCACGGCGCGTCACCGCTGCCCACAGACCGCGGGCGGCGCTCGCCGCACGTCTTGGCTTCATGCTTGGAGCAACAACGGACACAACGCATGCGATTGCCACCATGCCCACAACGACAGGGTCCCAGCGCATACGCCAGACTCGATCCAGCAAGCCTTCACCACGCCTATACCGACCGCCTGCTGACGAAGTCAAGTAGCGCCGCCCTGAGACTGCCGCTCCAGCTGTGGCCCCTCCTCCTCCACAAAGTCGCTCCCCGCGTTTCCAGCCACCGCCGGGCACAGGCCCACACACAGGGGAGCGGGAACCTGCTGGCCGCCATCCCGCCACGCGCCCCTGGCCGCCCTGAAGCCCGTCCCCCTGTTGGCGGCCGCCTTGCACAAAGGGCCCAGCAGCATGCGCGACCCGGGGTCCTCGCAGCAGTAGCCGGCGCCGCCGTTGCCGCGCGACTCCAGGCCGCCGGCCGGCGCCTCGAAAAGGCCGCCATCATAGCACACCAAGCCGTCGCTGCGGTTGCCCTCCGCCGTCGCCGGCCCGCTGAGCGCAATCGTGCCGCCCACCGCGGCCCAACCCTCGGCCTCGTTAAACGCCGCTGCGCAGCCCGCCTCCGCCTCCAGACGCCCTCCCGTCTGCGTCGCAAAGCCTCGCATCGAGTTACGCTCCGAGCGGCCGCCCGCCGCCACACGCAACCGGCAGCCCGGGCCGCTGGCGATGAATCCGGTGACGTTGCCGCTGGCCGCACAGCCGGGCCCTGCCACAAGCGTCACGGCGGCGCCGTCGTCGGCGTCCGTGTCCAGCAGCTCGGCCCGGAGCCCCCCAGCTGCCACATCCCAAGATAAGCTCGCAAGAGTTCTTCGACGGCACACAGTAACACGGTAAGGCCAGGCCAGCCCCAGGGCAACAATCCGCCCAGGGGTATTAAGAGCTGGATTTTGGCCTTCACGGTGTCCATGCTTCCCCAACGCTTGCGCTCCCATCAGCATAGCCCGCCCCAAGCGGCGGCAGCGCCACGAGCCTTACTCACACACTCGCCCCTCTGGCGTCGTGGAGTCGAGAAAGCAAAATGTCCCGGCCTGCACCAAAATGCTTTTCTACACGCACCATTCTATACAAGTCATGATACTCGTTCCCCCAAAGCCTCGACGTCAGCCACGAACTGCCGGCTGCTTTGGCCCAACCCCGACCAGCGCCCAGGTTAGCTTGGATCGGCTCGCGGCCGCCGCTCCAACATTACCCCTGCTTCTACTGCGAAGTCGCCCCCAGCGTTGCCAGCTGCCTCCGCGCCCGGGCCCAGGCGCGGCGCCGCAGGTGCTGACGGCGCTGGTCCAAAGCGCGCGTCCCATCCACCGTTGGCCGCCCTGAAGCCCGGCCCGCTGTTGCCGGACGCCTTGCACAAAGGGCCCAGCAGCATGCGCGACACGGGGTCCTCGCAGCAGTAGCCGGCGCCGCCGTTGCCGCGCGACTCCAGGCCGCCGCCCGGTGCCTCTAGGCAGCCGCCATCGGAACACGCGAAGCCGTCGCCGCGGTTGCCCTCCGCCGTCGCCGGCCCGCTGAGCGCAATCGTGCCGCCCACCGCCGCCCAGCCCTCAGCCCCGTTATGGGCCGCGGTGCAGCCGCCCTCCGCCTCCAGACGCCCTCACAGCTGCGCAGCAAAGCCTCGCATCGAGTTGCGCTCCGAGCGGCAGCCCGCCGCGGCGCGCATGAGGCTGTTGGGGGCGCTGGCTAGAAAGCCAGCTGTGCCGTTGTTGCTCGCCGCACAGCCGGGTCCCGCCGTCACCGTGCCGCCGTCCGCCGCCCAGCCCGCGGCCGCGTTGTGGGCCGCCACGCAGCCGCCCTCCGCCTGCAGTAACCCGCCGGCAATGGCGCAAAAGCCGTGCTCCTGGTTGCCCTGCGCGCGGCAACCCGACGCCACGACGACACGGCAGCCGGTTGCGCTGGCAAAGAAGCCCGTGAAGTTATCGGCGGCGATGCAGCCGCACCCGGCCACAAGGACGGGGCTGTCGTCGGCATCGGTCTGCAGGAGGACCGCCCGGAAGCCGTACGTGCAGTCCGATGCGCGGCAGCCAACGGCCGTCAGGAGGCTGCCCCGGCGGACTGCCGCGAAGCCCAGCCGGCAGCCGGTCACGGTCGTGTCGGTAGCGGCGAGGGTGCTGCCGTGCCGCAGGGCGGAGCAGCCATGGGCCGTGACCCTGCCACCGTCCAGCCGGCAGCTCTCCAGCCCGGCGCTGGCGCCGTCCGACACATTGACAACCTCAACATCCGCCTCGTCCTCGTCAGCAGTGCTGCCGGCCGCCAGCACTTTAGCGGTGCAGCGGCGCAGCGTGAGCCGGCTGCCCACGCCCCGCACGCTGATGACGCGGCTGGCGCGAGGCTGACCCGGCACGTCACGCGACAGGGCGCTGGGCACCACCACGGCGATGTCCTCCAGACAGGCCCCGGCGCCGTCCGTCACCAGCACGCCAAAGCCGCGCAGCCTGCCGTTCCGCAGCAGCAGCGGCCGGGTGCCGGGGCCGCCGGGGCTGGCGGGGTCGCGGAACACCGGCGGCAGGGTGAGGAGCTTCACTGCGCCGCGGCCGCAAGTCACGGTGCCGCCCGCAAGGTTGATGTCGAGCGGCCCGGTCCCATCAACGTCGCCGGCGCTGGCTGCTGTTGCTTCTCTATCTAGCAACTCCTGCAGCTCCTGCCGGGTCGAGGGCGGCTTCCACGAGCCAGCGGCAGCGCTGCCGCTGGCGCCCGCGCCGTGAGCGCTGGCAAAGCAGGGCTTCGCTGTCGGCGCTGCCGGCGCTGCGACACCGGCAGCTGTCATGGCGCTGGCGTCAGCGACCGCAGCTGCAACAGCGGCCCCGCCGCCAGGCGCACGCTCGCGGACCGCAGGCGTGCTTGGCGCAGCGCCGGCTGCCGCGGCGCCGCCCAGGATGGGGCCGAGACGCGGGAGCGGTTCGCTGTCGTCATCTGCTGGCGGCGCCTTGACCGCCGGGCCCTGGCGCTGGGCTGGTTGCGGCTCCTGACGCGGCAGCACCTGCCCTGCTGCTGCGGCCCCCTGGCTGGTCCCGGGCTGTGCGGGGCCGCCTGGGGCGGCTGCTTCGCGATGAGCGCCACGAGGCAAGGCACGAGCGCGCTTGGCCGACGGCGCGCCGTCGGAGCCCGATACAGCGCTGGGGCGGGCTCTGTCCACAGGGCCCAGCTCGGGCCAAAGGTCATGCCGCCTGCGGAGGCCCGACGAGGGCGGTTGCTCCACCGCTAGACGCTGTGCCGCGTCGCCAGAGGTCGCCCCTCCGCCCCCGTGCCCCTGGCAAGGCGGCCGTTGCGCCGAGGTGGGCGTCGATGCGGGCGCCGCACGCGCGGCCAGCGCTGCAGGCAGAGTGCGCAGCGCAGGCTGGCGGGCGGCGGGCCCTGCGGCAGCGGCGCCGCAGCCGTCGCTGCGTGGCGCGTCCTCTTGGCTCCGTCCGCGTGGGGTGGCGCACGCAACCTCCATGCCGCGGGCACCCGGCCGTCGGAAGCCGGGCCAGCGGCCGCCAGCGTCCGGGTCCCGCCGCTGCTGCTGCCGGCTGCGGCGGGCTGCCCGCCCTGGCTCCGGCAGCCGGGAGCTGCGGTTGCAGCTGCGGCGCTGCCGCAGCGTCGAATGGGGCCGGCTGAGGCGGCGCCGCCGCCGGGGTGGTGGGCGATCCACGACGCTCACTGGCGGGCGCGGCGTCACCACCGCTGTCTGCGCGTGCCGCTGTCTGGGGCGGCGGCTCGGCCGCCAGAGACTGCAGCGCACCCGGCAGCTGGGTTTCCGTGGCTTGCTGTCGCCGCGCCTGCTCCACCTCGTCCGCCGCTGCAGCGGCGCGGCCTTGCGCTGTCGTCAGCTGCTGCCGCACCTGGCCCAAATCATGGGTTGCCTCAGCGACCCTGGCCTCCGCCTCCGTCAGCTGCTGCCGAGCGCGCCCCAGCTCAGCGGTCGCCTCAGCGGCGCGGAGCTCGGCGTCCGCCCGTGCGGTCTCCAAGGCCTCCAGCTGCCGCTGCGGGGATGCGAGCTGATCCCTCGGCATCCATCAGGCGCAGCTCCAAGCCCGCGGCCCGCTGCACTGCCTCCAGGCGCGCTCGCCGCTGCTGTGTTGCGTTCATGGCCGCCGCGAACGGCGAGCTTTCGTCCAACCGGCTGCCGCTCGCCTGCGTAGCAGTTCCAGAAGACCCTTGGAGATACACAAGAACACTGTGATCCCTGGATCGATAGTCTGGCTGTTCCGAACGTTTCCAACAGACAGCCCAACCACTTCTCAAGTCGTTTCGAGACACTACAGGAACAGCAAGGTGTATCTCCAAAGAGAAGAACTGAGACGAGAGCGCGCGTGCGATGCCCGGCCGTCGGCATGCCAGTCGTCAGTGATACAAGCGTGGCTACTTTCGGACGGCTACGGCCGTGCTTCTGGTTGCAGCTTTGCACATTGCAGCTTTGCTTGCAGATTTGTGTGTGTCATGGAGCTGGGCTTCAACCGCCGCATCCTCACGGGGCACCCCGGCAGGGCGGCCCGTCCGTCCGTAATCCGAGGTCGGGCAGTCACCAACCTCTGTCCATGCCCCGACGGGGAGCCCCCTGCTTGGCGCCACGCCGCACACCCCACAGTCTCACCAACCGCCAACCTCACACGCCACAGGCGTCGTCGCCATTGCGCCGGAGCCTCGCGCCCACGGCCAACCGCACGCACGCAGACAGCGCGCCTCTCCGCCGGGCCCCCCGCTCCCCAGAGCAGCCGGGTGGCCTGCGTCCACCCTCTCACGCCAGCTCCCACGCCAGCTCACTCCTCGCGGATTCCCATTCCGCGCTAGGCGCTGCTCCGCGCGTCCGCCGGCAGCGGCAGCCCCGAGGGCCAGGTGGTGTCCTTGACCTCCGCCAGCGCCGCCAGCACTCCGGCCAGCGCCGCCTCGGCCGCCGCCGCCTGATGTGGGCGAGGGGGATGCACCATGGGAGTGACGAACTAGTTGCGAACCTCCGAGCGTAAGCCCGGGCCCAAAGGGGGGAGGGTGCCAAGCCAGCGACAGGGGTGGGCAATCGAGGTCAGGCGCTGGGTGGCGGCACGGTAGCTGCTTCCCTCTGGCCGCTGCGACCTGCTCGGGTCACCTGCTCGGGCGTCTCGCCGCTGCCAGGCAGCCCCAGCGCCGCCGCCGTGGTGGCGATGTTCTGGTCCACCATGGCCGGCGTGTACATGCCCACCAGCGTGCTGGCCACGTCGGGCTGCCTGAGGGCGGCGAGAGGACAGGGAAGGGGTCTGACGAGAAAGCATGGGGTTGTTGGGCAGGGGAAGGTGCGACGCGGCTCGCGCTTGCCCTCGGCCGCGCCACCTACAAGCTCTTTCACAGACGCCCGCCCCTTCTCCCGCGCACTGCACCGCTCTGGCTGCCCCCCCGGTCGCGGTTGGACACTGGCCGCAGCCAGATCCGACCAGGACTGCCCACACACACGCTGCGGTACCCCACAGGCCCCGGCCGCACCGCATCGCGAACCGCAGCGCCAGCGACGCGATGTTGTGGCCGCTGGCCGCGGCCACCTCCGCCGCGCGCACCGCCGCCTGCCGCAGCGGCGGCGGCGCGGGGTGCCAGGCGGGCGGGCCCTGCTCGCTGAGCAAGCCCATGGCCAGCGCCGAGGCGCCGATGAGGCCGAGCCCGGGGCGGCCCGCGCGCAGCCGCGGCACGGCGGCCTCAAAGGTGGTGTCGTTGAGGCAGTAGTGGCAGTACGACAGGACCGTGTCCACGGAGCCTGGGGGAGGGGAGGACGGGGGAAGGGGAGGGGAGGAAAGGGGAGGACGGGAGGGGAGGGAGGGAACCCAGGTTTATGCGTGTGAGCTGGGTCGGGCCGATGGATCCCAGGGTTGGGGCTGGGCGGGCCGGACGCCAGCACGTGCGGTGGCGTCGTCCTTCCCCGCCCTCCCATCACTTCCCCTCGCCCCCGCACCACCTTCCCCTGGCCGCCTCACCCGGCGGCGCCCTGTCCAGCACGTACCGCAGCGTGCCACGGCCCGCACCCTTGACCCCCTTCCCTCCTCCCGCTCCCCTCCACCATTTCCTGGCCTCACCCGGCGGCGCCCTGTCCAGCACGTACTGCAACGTGTCCAGCGGCAGCCCGGTGATGCCCACCGCCCGCACCAGGCCCTGCGCCTTGAGCGCAGCCAGCGCGGGGAGCGCGCCCGTGATGACCTGCAGGGTGGGTGACCAGGGCAGGGGAGGCAGGCGGGGGAGAGCTGATGAGCGGCATGTGCAGGCGGCCGCGGCGGCCCGAGGCACGAACACGAGCGGGGGTGCGTGGGGCGCCGCTGCGTCGCGCGCTGGGCCCCCGTGACCCCCGTGCCGTACCCCCGCTGCCATCTCGCCCCCCTCCCCACCTGGTTGAGGTCGCCAAACTCAATGTCGTGGCACTGGATGACGTCAATGTACGGCACCTGTACGGCAGCGAGTGTGGCATGTGAGCAGCGCGGCAGCGGCTGCCGGCAGCACGCGCACGGGCGCGCCTCAGCAGCACGCCCTCCCCTCCCCTCCTCTCGCCCCCACCTGCAGGCGCTGCAGCGACTCCTTGACGCTCTCCGTCACGCGCTCTGCGCTGAAGTCAAAGTCCTTGGGCTCGTGGCCGTAGCGCCCCACCTGGACAAGGCGAGCAGGGGCAGGGGTGGGCTGTGTCGGGATGGCGAGCGCGCTGGCTCAAGCCCGCATGGCCTGTGGTGACAGGAAAGGGCGCCACCCGGTGCCCTAGTTGCGGCCTGTGTGGTCGCGATGGCGGGGCCTCCCGGCAGGCAGGGGGGAGGGCAGCACAGGCAGGGGAGGGACCCAGGGGCCAGGCTATGCTCAGCAGCAGGGGTTAGGCACCCGCCAGGGCCCCGGCACGTGGGCTGCCCTCCAGCAGGCCTCGCCACTGCCACCTTACTTCCCATCGTAGCCGCAAACCACCCCTGCAAGGGGGCCCCTCCCTCGCTCGCGGCCCGCTTTCGCAGCCGGCACGAACCCAGGCCAAGCACGCCCCAGCCCCCCTCCGCAGCCCCCAACCACCGGCACCGGCACCCGTGCCCCACCTTGGTGGCCAGAACGTATTCGGAGCGCGGCAGGTCGCGCAGGGCCTCGCCCAGAGCCTGCAGGGGCCGCCGGCAAGGGGTGTTGGGGTCTTGCCAGCGGGGGAGGCGCCCGGCAGCGGCCCCCCTGGCCCTAGGGACGCGCCGCGACCTGCCCCATCCTTTCACACCGTGACTCTTGATGCCCATGCCCCTGTCCCCCGCACTGCGCCCCGATCCTCAGTGCCACCTGCAAACCTCCCCTTGCCCCCACCTGCTCCCACCCTCTCGCTCGTGCCCAACAGGCCGAACTGCGAGGCCCCCCGCCGCTAGGTGCCCCTGCCCCGCCCCTGCCCTGAGCGCGGATAGCCAAGATGCCCGAGCGCCCAGCGCCCAATGCCCGCCCCCACCCGCTCGCTCTTGCCCAGGCCGTAGTAGGGCGAGGTGTCGAAGAAGTTGATGCCGCGGCGGAAGGCATGCTGCACCGCCGCGGCGCCCGCAGCGGCGTCGATGGTCTGTGCGGTTCGGGGTAGGTAATGAGCGGCAAATTTGCTCGTGCAACTGTGTGTGATAGATGCTGGTTGGAATCACCGCTGGGATGAGGGGCGACGTGCAGTTTGGTGGCAGCGCAGCGGCCGCGGCCCCCCGCAGAGTGGCGCCGCCTGCGCCCGGTGCCTTACCCCGAATGCTCCTCCCAGTGGTGACGCACCGAAGCCCAGCACTGAGACGCTGAGGCCCGTGTCGCCGAGGGGGCGCCGAGGCAGGACCGCCTGCTCGGCAGGGCTGCCGCCGCAATGGCCTGCTGCCGATGCCATAACTAGCCGACGCTCGCCTAGGGTTGAGTGCACCGCAGCAGTTGCACCGTTAGCGCGATGAAGGGCGGTCGTTGCGCGGCGCAGCGGGAGAGAGGCCGTGGCCAGGTGCGGCCGGGTGGAGATGCTGGTGGTCGGCAGGGTCGCGTACAGGCACGCACGGCACGCGCTAGGCTCAATGCGCCAAGTTATTGGTCTAGCAACTATACAAAGTGCAGTTCCCTGGCCTGGTACGCTAAGACACTGTGTGTGGTGGAACGCGACTGGAATTGCAGGTCGTTGGACTATGGCTTTTGGGTAATGCTTGCGCGACCAATTCTGGGCAGACAAATGCAGTGAGCTTTCTTCACTTTGTCAGTAGTATGTGTGAGCCAGCAGAGCGTTATTGTGCCGCCGCGGCACGTACCCAACCCGAGTATCCCCGAGCTGTCCGGCCGCAGGCCAACGCCGATGCCTTTCCACTACAAGAACTTGCTGGCCAGCATTTCCTCTTACATCTTTCCTACTTCCGTCTCACGCGTCTCTCCGCCTCGTCGCAACTGCCCCTGCCCCTGCAGCCGCGACAGCGCCAGCGCCTGCCGGCTGCCTGGCCGCCGCGCGCTGCGCCGCCGCCTCGATCAGCGCCGCCGCCGCCGCAAGGTCCACCCCCGCCTCGTACGGCACGTCCAGGTGCACACTCACGGCGTTGGCCCCAGCCCAGGCCTCACATTCCTGGTTGCACGGCTCGCCGTCGTCCCGCCGCCGCCGGGTCGTCGCCGGCGCTGCCAGCACACCGTCCAGCGCGCCGCCGGGCTCCCAGCCTCCCCCACCAGATAGCAGCCCGCCCCCTAGCCCCGCCAGGCCCGGGTCAGCCCCAGCCGCATGGATGCTGTGGGTGGCCTGGGCATGGCCCGCGGCCTTGGCGGCGGCGGCGGTGCGCGCCGCGGCGAGCGCCTCCTCCGCGGCCTTGCGCTGCGCCGCCTCCTCGGCTGCGTAAGCTGCCGCCATTGCCGCCTCCACGCCGTCCCCAAACACCGCCTGCGGTTACGACGGCGGCGTTAGTGGCGGAGGACATCATGGGGGACCCAACACGATTGGCGGCGCGTCGGCGCCGCGCTATCGCAGCGCGGGGCTCCTTGCCGCTGCTGGCCGCTGCTGTTGTGGCCCCCCTGGCCCCACCTTTCTCGCCAGCGGGTTGCCAAAAACAACGTAGCGGTCGTCGAAGGGCTCGCAGGTCTGGCTGGCGGCCAGCCCCGCTGCCGCGTGCGTGGTGGCCACCCCGTTGCGCCAGAGGCAGCGGCCCAGCGAGCGCTCGCCGGTGCTGGGCTGTGTGTCGCGGACGCAGCCCACGTAGCGCTCCTGGCGGGCGGGGGGGAGAGTGAGGGCGGGAGGCAAGGGGAGGGTGGGCAGGGGCACGGATGGGGCTGAACCAAGCGCGTCCCCATGCTCCCAGTCCAGCAGCAGGAGCTGCGGGCTCTAAGCGTGACCTGGAACCATAGCCCTCTGCCCGACACCCCACGTTCGCTTCTGTCACTTCCTCGCTCCCACCTGCCAACCGACCCATGCTCTGGCCCCAGTTATACCCCAAGACCCAGCCCCACCTTGTCGATGTACTCCCACAGCGCACTCGTCAGCGCCACGCCGCCGCCTCCCGCGGGCCAGGTGTAGTGGCAGCGCTCTATGGCGCCCAGGAAGCGCTTGCTGCCGCACAGCGGGCCGCCCGCCAGCCCCAGGCACAGGTCGAAGCGGAACTCGCAGCCTTTGGCGGGCCGGCACACAGGGCAGGCGGGCTGCGGCACGCGAGGCGGCTTGCGGCGGCCCAGCAGCGCCGTCAGGTTGACGTGGCAGCCCAGGCAGGTGGCGGGCGCCTGGGCATGGTGGGGGCGCAGGGGATGGTGTTCCAGAGGTGGAGCGCACGATGCCGTATGCGCGCGTGGTGCCGGGCCAGAGGCTCGACCCGCAAGGCGGGACGGGGGTTTAGAATGACGCACGCGCAACAAGGCACGGGAGAGGCGCGTCAGGCAGCGAAGGGCGTTGGCTAGCTGACAGCTACGGCTGTGTGCGGGGCACGGTATGCCGAGCCAGAGGCCAGAGCCCGCTGCCTGGTGCGCAAGGCTACCTTGCCGCCACCGCGAGATGCAGCGAGCTGTGCTGACAGTCACCCCACCTTGCTGGGTGCCATGATGCGCACTCCGTTGAAGTCAACCAGGTGGTCGCTGAGCAGCACCGGCGCCTCGCTGTCGTACGGCGCCAGCAGCGCCGCCGCGCCAGCCGCCACCCACAGCGTGTCGTCGCGGCCCACCAGCATCCACCGGTAAGGCAGCGGCGGCGAGCCGGCCTTGCGCCGCGTGAACAGGCCGCCGCCGGCGGCTGCGGCAGGCGCGGCGGCGGCGCCGGAGGCGGCGGCGGCGGCGGCCTCGGCCGCGGCGGCGGTGCGGAGCATGAACTCGTGTGCGAGCAGGGGCGCGATGGCCCAGCGCTGGCCGAGCAGGTGCAGCGGGTGGCGGGAGGGCAGCGGGGCGCTGCCGTAGGGGCCGCCGCTGAAGGCGCCGGCGCCGTCGGCGTCGGGCCAGGCCAGGTAGTGCTCCGAGTGGGCGCCGGCCAGGCCGCCGAGCTGCGCGTTCAGCGCGGCGGCGTCGGTGGCGTTGGGCACGGCGATGAAGGTGCGGATGCCGCGTCTGGGTTGGGGCCGGCGGAGCAAGGGGCCGAGCGGGGGGCGGGAGGAACGTGTGGGTGTTCGGCGTGCTGTGGGGGCGTGGAGGCAACCTCAATGGGCAGCCACGCCCAGCGTGTTGCGCGCGGTTCGCCTCAGCGGCACGGGGACTGTGCGTTGTCATGTCCTTGTGACCGCACCTGGCTGGGCGTGTCGCGTGCACCAGGGGCAGGCGCGCCATGCTAGTCGAGTACACGATGACTATCTCGGACAGCTCCAGCGGCCGCGCTGGAGGAGCGCTGCTGGAGCCAGCTCCTGCCGCGTCGCCAGCTTGATCGCCGTCGCCAGCGCCCGTCAACGCGGTGGCAGCAGCATCGTCTGCCCAAGCCGGAACGCCACCCGCTAGCGCCAAGGCTAGAAATACAACAAGCTTCATCATGTAGAGCAACGCGACTAGCTAGCCATGAGTGGTGAATAACAACAGCCGGCCATGCGCCTTCTCTCACTGCAGGATGAGCATAAGCTAATGCCAGACGTGTTGTTGCTGACTGCTAAGCGCTTGCTGTGCAGCAGGGCGGCAAGGCGAGCGCGTAGCAACTCTAGTACTTGTGCTTCGCAGTATCTGCACAACGCAGCTAACGTCGGAAGGATTGAGAGGCTCACGTGCGGGTTATTGACAGAGCTAACCCGCAAACCCTTGTGGCGGGCTGGCACGAACCGTGGGTCAAACGACCCTAGACCTGCCGCCAGCGAGCGGCAAGCGCGTCCAGGTTTCGGCGCTCTGGTTGCTCCCAACCCGACGTCATTCTGCTGCGTCGCAACGCATGACAGCTGTCGACACCTTACAGTTCCGCATGATGTGTGGCAAAATGGCACCTTTGCCCGGGTGCTTCGTCCGCATGTCTGACTGTCATGAGCACTTCAGACGAATAACTTATCTTGATGCAAGTTTCAGCGGCCCAACCGGGGGTCACCACTGGGCCCGACGGCAGCCGGAGCCCGCCCAGAACCCAATCCCGCACAACAAGCACGAACAACAACGCTTACGCAGCAACAAGCCTTTGCGCATTTCAGCAAGGTCGCATACCCGCAACCCTCTCCTGGCGATAGGGGTCAGAGGCCCAGAAAGCGCCCGTGGACACGGCATCCTGCAGAAGGTATCCTGATCGGCCTGCAAGCGCATTTGCGCAAGCCGCTTCGACACTTATCATATTACTCACTGCATCCTGCATACACACTCCCACTAAGTCTTCGCCTCGCCCCCCAAAGCACTGATCCGCATGTCCCCGCGATACATCACTTCAATAGTGTGCGCTACCTCCCTTTCTCCCCCCACACACGCCATGTACATCTGCTGCTGCCCGCAGGATGCATCATAGCGGCAGGCACGCGCCTCCTGCCTGCAATGTACTACCCCAGGGCGGCGCGGCAGCTGCAGCGGCCTGCCCTACCCTGCCGCCGACCTTGATCTCGCGGAAGCCCCACCACGCATCTCAGTCTTGTTCCTTCCCTCATACGGCTGCCCAGTCCACCGCCAGGCGCGGCTCTCCCGACAGCACGGGCCGGAGCTGACACCTGAGGCGAACGACCATGGCCCGCACGGCGGCTGCTGCAGCACGCGAGCAGGATTCGGTCACCAGCCGCACCACCAGTGCCGGGCCCAGGGCCGCCGCCGTGTAGAGGCCGGTCAGCGCCGCTTCCGCGGCAACAATGGCCTCCACAAACCCGCTCTCGCTCCTCTCCTCACTGCTGGCCGCCTCCCAATCACCGGACTCATCCCCAGCGTCCACATTCACGTCATCAGCGCAGACATTGTCGCTGTCCTGCCCCGCGCCGGCGTCCTGACCCACGCCGGCGTCCTCCCCAGCGCCGGCGTCCTCCCCCGCCTCGTCTTCGTCCTCGTTGCCTCAGCTGTCAGCGTTGCCCTCCCCAGTCCAGCTCGCCACGTCAATCCTGAGCTCCCGCAGGTGCCGCAGCCGTACGCCGAGCAGCGGCAGTGAGCCCAGCGGGCAGCTGCACGTGATCTCCATGTTGAGTACCTGTGGTCCAGCAGAGCGAACAATGCACCGGCCCGTTGACCGATATGCATGTCGCGTGGCTGTGCGTATCGCAACACCAGAGGAACCGTCTGCGGTCCAGCCATGGCCACATGCACGCACTACCGGTTGCTTGTGTTGGTGGCTGCCAGCGTCACAGCTCACAGTACAGCCCGGCATGTACCTATGCGCCTCGCTGAACGGGCTGACAGTACAGCAACCAGCCACCTGGCAGCAGCCCCACATGTGCCGTCCCAGCCCGTCCCCGTCCCTTCCTCCGCACCTGCAGGCCGGGCAGGCTGCCCACGATGGCCTCCATGTCCTCCTGCGCCAGGGCCACGCCCGAGA
>BDDC01001325.1:16350-28594 GCA_001662425.1 Chlamydomonas sphaeroides
ACTAAATGCTGGGCTGGAGGCGCAAGAACGCGCGTGCCGCAGATGGCCGCAACAGCACGACGCGCGACTAACTGTTGCCTTTGCCCCTGCCTCCGGCCCCACCGCCGGGTGCTGACCCTTGCATCCCTGACTCGCTCACTCGGCGGCTGCCAGGCATTGGCATGAACGAGCAGGTGAGGGAACACCGCCGAGCTGTGTGGGAAGGCGGGCGGGGGTGCCCTGCTCCTCTGGCCCACTGCCTGCCGCACTCCATGGCTTGCCCCGGGGCCTCCCTCGCCCTCCTCCCTCCCAGGAGCTGGCTCGCAACCCGCAGCTGACCGAGTTCGAAGTGCGGGACCTGAACCTCAGTAAGAGCAGCGCACGGGCCTGGGGCCGGGGCCGGGGCAGGCGAGGGTCTTGGGGCTGGGTTTTGGCCTGCCGAGCCAGGACCCCATCGTCGTGACGAGGGGCCTGAGTTGTGATACCTGGATTGGGATGCGGAGTGGGGGCTTGGGGCTTGGGGCTGGCGCGCTGTTATCTAGGTGGGGTGGGGGCGGGCCAGGTCAGCGCTGGCCGTGGGACGGTCGCCGTGCCCCATAGCAGGGGGGCAGGTGATGCGCCCGGGCGCCGCCGTGCCCCTGGTCGCGCTCCTGTCCCGTTGTCCTCGTGCCGCCTGCTCCTGGGTAAACCCCCGCCTGCTTCAATACCTGTCCGCCCTACCCCGGTCCCCAGACCCGCGGCTGCCGTACGCCGACAACACCTTTGACGTCATCACCAACTGCGTGTCGGTGGACTACCTAAACAAGCCCCGCGAGGTGGGGGGGGGGTTGGGTTGGGGGAGGAGTTTGAGGCGGACATGGCACGCCGGACAAGAACCCGACGTTCTGCAACCTTCCCCGCCTCCTGTCCCTTCCCCCAGATCTTCCGCGAGATGCACCGGGTGCTCAAGCCCGGCGGCTCTGCCTACATGTCCTTCTCCAACCGCTGCTTCCCGCACAAGGTCATCGGCATGTGGCGCGACTCCAGCGACGGTGCGGCCGGACGGAGGGAATGGCGGGGATGGGGACGGGACCAGCAGGCTGCGTGCCCGACTGCAGACGCCCCGGCGCAGGCGCTGGGGCCGCCGTGCCCGTACGCCCTCCGCTGGACCGCGCTACCGCTCTCTCCCCGCTGCCGTTCGCCGGATGAGTGGGCGGTTCGCGTGTTCCACCCTGCTGGCGCGCATGCTCCCGCGCTGGCAGCACCTCCTCACCTGGTCCAATGTCTCCACCCCCTGCCCTCCTGCTGCCCCCGCCGCCGCCGACCTCAGCCGGCCACGTGTTCATCGTGGGCTCCTACTTCCACTACTCGGTGGGTGGCGCGAGCCCCCCGGACATGCACTGATGCCCTACAACTGGTGCCCTAAGATGCACGGATGGCTGCTCGGCAGCCACGCCGCTGACGCCCCTGCGCCCGCTGACCTGCGCACCAGCACCACCACTCCCCGCCCGCTGCGCGCTGCCGTCCTCCTCGCGGCCTTCCGGCCAGTAGACCAGCAGCTGCCTGCCCGCCCCTGCCCGCTGCTGCCGCAACAGGTGCCGGACGGCTTCACGCCGCCCACGTGCGCTGACATCACACCCAAGGTGCGGGGCGGGAGGGCTCTGTGGTGTTGGGGCATCACGCCCAGAGTTGCCGGGTGGGGGCGGCCACTCCGCCGGCCAGAGCTGGACAGGCATGTCTGGACTGGACGGGCTCTGGCGCTAGGACCCTAGCGCCATCCTGCGCAGCGGTGCAAGCTGCTTGCACATGCCTGTGCTGCCCTTGCCTGCCGCTGGCGCTCCAGGTCGCGCCGGGTCAGTACACGGACCCCATGTTCGTGGTGTACGCCACCAAGAAGGCGACAGCCTGAGATGGCGTGAGCTGCGCGGGTACATACTCAAGCAGCGGCGCTGTGCGCCGCCAAGGGTGCGTGAGGCGCATGCGGTTGGGCAGCGGTCGGGAGCTCCACGCGGCGGAGGTGCACGACACCGAGCAGGCGTGGGGCGCGTGTGGCGCACAGCCGCACGGCAGCCAAGAGCCGCCTGGGGCACGTTTTCGACGTGGCCCGGCAGGCGTGTGAGCGGACAGGCATGCATGCCATGTAGCGAGAAGGAAGGTGGCGCGGCCGCGTGGGCCAGCTTCTTGTTGGACGAGCTACACGCTAGCATAGGAGGGACTGAACGAGTTCGGGCCGGTGGGCTTGGCACTCGGGTGCCGGATACCGTGCTGCCCTCGTTCGCGTTCCTCCTTTTTTTGGGCGCGGACAGGGAGAGCGAGAGCGCGAGAGAGCGGGCGAGGACGGGATGCTGGCTGAGAAGAGGCCGACTGCATGGGATTGGGATGAGCGGCTGCGCGGACGGGGCAGGATGGGGAGACGACAAGTCAGGGGATGCGTGGCGGTGGGGAAAGAAAAGGTTTGCCCGGACCGTGTGCGTGTCATTCGCTGCGCGCCTGGAGCGCTCACGACGGCATTGTTCATTGCTGTTTACTTGTATAAAAGCGGTGCTCAGTTGAACTTCTCGCCCATCCGCGCACACACGCTTGCAACACCCGAACGCGAGTGCGTCGCCTCGCTGGCTCGCTGCCGTCCGATTAACCCCACGCTTACTGATCAGCCACACTTGACGATATGCTGTTTGCATCGTCGAGCAAGTGCCTGGCGCGGGCGACCGGCGACTCGTCGCAGCGCCACTCGTCTTCAAAGGTCGCGCGCTGCACCGCGCTGCCTCGCGACGCTCTCACACAACCCGACAACGCCCGTGAAGCAGCTTGCGGCGTTGGTCGTCGCGAGCTGCTCGGGGGAGCGGCTCTGGCCCTGTCGCTGAGTGGTTCGGTGCGGCGTGTGGCCGCGGCCAGCAGGAGCGAGGTGGAGCAGGTGAGCGGCAGAGCCTCTGGGGGTCCTGGGGAAGGCGTCGCTGCCGCCGCGTGTGGCTGCTACGCGATCGGGCGAGGGAGCGGTTGTGCGGCACGCGTTTGCGAGGGCTGTGCGCCCGGGGGCGGCGGCGGGTGTGACCGAACAAACCCTCGGCCGCCGCCCTTGCTGCTGGCGCCCTGAACCGGCTGGCCCGGCCGCGGCACCGCAGGCGTCAAGGGAGAGGCGTGTAGCACTGCGCCCCGGCCCACGCGCCACGTGCCGAGGTGCCCGGCCAGCTCCCTCGGCAGCCTGCCGATGCCGTGTAACACACCCACACGCCATCCCCGCTTTCCCCGGCAGGTCCTGGAGAACCCCACATGGTGCGTGAGGGGCTGCTGGGGGCCGGGTGCAGCCGCCAGGCAGCGTTACAGCGCGGTGGGAGCCCACTGGGGCGGCGGCAGGCTGTGCCATGGCAGACGGCCGGCTGCGGAAGGGGAGGCAGGGCGGCGGCGGGCAGGCGGCGGAGAGCCCGCCACAAGCCGAGCCACGCTTGGTACGGAGGCGCGGTCCGTCGGGGACCACCGTCAGCACCCGCCTGGCGCACAGCGCCGGCTGCGCCCCCTCCCAGGGCCTGCGCCAGGAGCGCGGCAGCTCCGCAGCCCCTATCGGCCCTGCCGGGCCCAGGCGGCGCCGTGGCCCTTCCGCGGTCGCTGCGGCACCCGAGCTCCACTGTGCTCAGTCCCGCGCTCTGGCCTCCGAGACATGCCCTCCACATTGACCGCCCCGAAGACGCTTGCTGCGCCATAACGACATCCCTCACGCTTCACGAGCGCCCACAGTCATGTCTCCGGCCATACCGAACACGCCTGCTCGCCCCCAGGCCGGCGCAGTGGCCCTTCCGGCCCGAGGACTTCGAGCGCTACGACGAGGCCCCCGACAGCTCCTTTTACGACCAGCCGCGCTTCGTGACGCACATCGACGGTGGGTCGCACCCAGGGTCCGGGGCCCTGTGAGGAGGCAGGAGCTGCGGCCCTGGCCGGCGTCGTTGCCAGTGGGATTGGGCTGCGGGCTGGCCGTGGGCCTGAAGGGGGATGGAGTGGCGGCAGCTGCTGCTTGCAACTCGGCAGCTTGCGGCCGAGGCATGGCTGCCTCGCCGGTCTCCCCATATGCCGCGCCCCGACCTCGCCTCGTGCCGTCCCTTCTGCCGCGCGCTTGATGCCCCACACCCGCTTCCCCAGACAACGCCATCAAGGCCCTCACCAAGTACGGCCAGCGGGCGGACGGTGTGCCAGCCGGGTTGAAGACCCGCTCTGGCTTGGGGGTTTGTGCCGCTCTCCTTCCGCATGCCCCCAAACACGGCCCCTCCCTCCTCATGCCCTGCCTACCCCAGCTTCTATGGCAAGGTGTTCCCTCCCTCGGGCGGCAAGGACACGGCGCTGCTTGACATCTGCAGGTGCGCATCCTCACACACGCCACAAACCACACAACCATTGAATACCATTACTTTGTGTCAATGTGGGGCAGGATTAGTGAAGAAGAGGGTCCCGGGCCCCTGGGCCTGCTTCGTGGTCCTGGCCGGCGGGTGGTTGCGTCCGGGCCCTTAACCTGCTGGGCCCCCCGGCCTGGGGACCGACCGCGACTGCAACACTGGCCCCTACCTGGCGCCCGGAACCGCCTGGGAGAGGGACTGGGCCCCCTTTACCCCCCACGCCCAGTGCCCCCATAACCCCACCCTCGACATCTACCTCCCGCTATCCTTCTTTCACCCCCCCGCCTCCCAGCTCCTGGGTTTCGCACTACCCGCAGGGCTACACTGCAGGCCGAGTGGCGGGTGGGCGGAGGGGAG
The DNA here is from genome assembly GCA_001662425.1 of Chlamydomonas sphaeroides. Taxonomy (NCBI): domain Eukaryota; kingdom Viridiplantae; phylum Chlorophyta; class Chlorophyceae; order Chlamydomonadales; family Chlamydomonadaceae; genus Chlamydomonas; species Chlamydomonas sphaeroides. Next base: position 21,048 of record BDDC01001325.1, read on the forward strand.
CGGAGGGGCGGCAGCGGGAAGCCGGGGGGCAGGGCGTGGCAGGGCGCCGGGGATAGGAGGGGGGCAGGGGCTGTGTGCCGTGCAATGGTCAGCTCTTGACTGAGGCGCAATATCCGGTGCACAAGGAACGAGAGACCGTCAGCACGGAAGGTAGCACGGTATCCGTGCTTCTCTTCTGCCCCTCGTCTGGCCCCCGCGGCTCCTGCCTCATCGCTCGCTGCCGCCCTCGCCTCGTGCGCCCCGTGCCCAGGCATGGGCATGAACGAGCAGGTGAGCGTTGTGGCAGTGCTGTGTGTGGGGACTTCACCGTATGGGCCCCAGCCAGGCCCCTGCTGGGCGCCATCCTAGCCTCCCTCATCCCAACCTCCCTCGCCCTAGCCTCCCTCATCCCAACCTCCCCCGCCCTCCCTCGCCCTCTCTCGCCCTCCTCCCTCCCAGGAGCTGGCCCGCAACCCGCAGCTGACCGAGTATGTGGTGCGGGACCTCAACGTCGGTGAGGGCGCGGGGCGGGTGGGGAACCGAGGTCGAGCCGGAGTGGGGCGGCCCCCAGGGCCATCCGCCGAGGCTGAGCCCATCAGTGCCCTACGCCGCCCGCATCCTTGCCTCCCGCTGCCGCCGCCTGGGTTCCCTCCCTCCGTGTCACATCCCGCTCCGTGCCCCAGACCCCCGGCTGCCGTACGCCGACAACACCTTTGACGTCATCACCAACTGCGTTTCGGTGGACTACCTCACTCGGCCCCTGGAGGTAGCAGAAGACGGGAGGATCGGGAAGGGAGGGCGAAGAGGGAACACACGGCCCGCGACAAACCCCAACCCAAATCCAAATCGCACCTGCAGATCTTCCGCGAGATGCACCGGGTGCTCAAGCCCGGCGGCTCCGCCTACATGTCTTTCTCCAACCGCTACTTTGCGTCCAAGGTCATCGGCATGTGGAGCGCCACCGGGGACGGTGCGGCCGGGCAGCGGGCGGCGGGAGGACCTGCTCGGGCCCTCGGGCTGTCCGCACCAGAGCGCCTAGCGAGGCCAAGCCCCTTGCGTCTTGCTTCGCATGTAGTAGCCTCCGTGCGTGCGGCCAGTGGAGGGAGGCCGATCTCGAGACCCCGGGAATAGAGCCCAGGCCTTCCACCAATCTGCCTAGCCAGGCCAAGCCCCTGACGGGAGGGACAAGGCCCCAATGTGCCCAAGCGTGAGTTGCTCCAAAGCCCCCTCCCCGCCTCCGCGACCTTGCCTTGCAGCCGACCACGCGCTGATCGTGGGCTGCTACTTCCACTACTCGGTGCGCTCGCCTGCAGCGGACGGCGGGGGCCGTGCGGCGGTGGCGGCACCGGGCGGGCCTGCCTGCTGCCCCACTGCGTCGGCGCGTGGAGCCCCTCGTGCGCACCTCCGCCAGCCTCGCTGCCAACCTGCAAATGGCCCACCGCTTGCACCCCCTACCCCAGGTGGCGGACGGCTTCACGGATCCCAAGTGCGCAGACATCTCGCCCAAGGTGCGCAGGGGTGGTGTTGGGGGGGGGGTTCGCGGGTGTGGGCCCACCGGTACGCGCAGGTGGTCTTCAGGATGGAGCTTTATGGAGCTTGGGTTGCACCTGCAGCCAGGATTTGCACGAGGCCGCAGGCTCCGCGCTGCTGCCTGGTGGCGAGGCACTGGGTGATCTCCCAGTATGGCCCCCTTGCCCGCGGTTCAGGCTCTCTTCGGGCGGACGGACCCCATGTACGTGGTCTACGCGAGCAAGAAGGCATGAGCGTGCGCGTGTGCGGCAGGACCGCACAACAGCGAGGAGTATGGGGCCCAGGAGTTAGCTTGGCCCTGTGTGTGCGCAAGAGTGGGGCAGACGACCAGGACGAGGCAGCATAGCATGGCGGCCTGGCGTCAGGCTAAGGGGCAGCGGCGGTACACCTTGAAAGCAGTACGAGGACGATGGGGCGAGCATGCGATGTACGATGTTTTCTGCGTTGCGTATTCTCGACGTCGCGGGAGGGGCAAGAGGGCGGAAGGGGCGGGGGCGGTGAGGGGCTGATGGGGTTGGGGTAGTGTACCAAAACCCGTGAGGAAGCACCCCGTGACTGTGACCCGTGTTGCGGCAACTTCTCTGTGACCCAAGTGTGTGTTACGCATGTGTAAACACGACTCAGGGCAAAATCTTGCCCAGCCTTGCGCATTGACTGTTTGACAGCTCGCACGTTACAGCTCGACCGCTTTCCTTACAAGAGCTAACACATTTGACGCATAACTAGTCACAGCGCTGCGAAGCACTGCATAGCGTGTGGTTTGGTCGGAGCTGTCGCGGCTTTGGCACAGATGGTGGAGGAACCTATTTTAGTCGACGACGACAGCGACGGTACTGACTATAGCGACAATGCTGAAACGATAGGGGAGGACGCGCCCGACGAGGCCGGTGAGGTGCCGCGTGTCTCGTCAGAGCCCCCGACCCTCCCTACTCGGACGACATACCCAGTCCCCATTCATGCAGCCAACCTCGAAGCGGAGGCGGGCGAAACAGCTGATGAAGGTCTCTGCGACGAAGAAACGAAGGCGGGGGACGCAGAACCGGACGGAGCCGAGGGGGAGGACGCGGGCAACGATGGCCCAGACGACGCAGGGCCTGCTCGCGACCAGCAGCCGCAGCCGCAGCGGCGCTACCGGCTGGATGAGGTGTACCCCAACGAGAACCTCAGCGAGGCCCCGACGCCCTACCACTCGCTGAGCGACAGCACGCACCAGGCGTTCTGGGACACGGCCAAGACCACCATGGTGCGTGCCGTGCCTGCTGTGGCCGGGTGGAGATTGCGGTGCGCCAGGAACAGCGCTGAGGGGAAGGGTGCAGTTGCAAGCTGCCACGCCCTCTGCTTCCTGCTCCTCCTCCACGGCTGCTGGGGTGGGCAGAGCATGGCACACCGCTGGGTCTGGGGCCTTCCCAGCAGCACGTGTTGGCGAAAGCTCCACGATGCCCCCTATGCCCGCTGCCGGCCCGCCCCGCAGCTGCTCCACATCATGCTGGGCGAGTCCATACCCGTGCCCACCGGCGTCCCCCGCGCCTTCCGTAAGTCCCAAACCCCGCTGTCTAGGCCGGGGCTGAAGCCCCCGCCGCCGCCCCTGCACTGCTGTACCGTGAACCACCTTTTTGCATAACAGCGGCGCCCCACGCCGCCTTACCCACGCTCTTGCGTGGTTGTGCCAATCCGCTGCCCGCTGCCCTGGCAGGCCTCCGCGTGCCTGCCAACTGCAACGCGGCCTTCATCAAGCACGAGATCGCCTCACGGTGGGGCCCCTGGCGCCGCCGCCGCTGCCGCGCCCCGCCTGCTGCCCAGCACCTGGCTGCCCGCCTGCCGCGGCCTGAGACCCCGCGCACCACCGTGCTCGCCGCGCGCCCCAGCCGCTTATACTCAGGTATATGCCTGCGCTTCCCCTGCCCTGCCTGCCCTGTCGCCGCTCTGCTCACCGGCTGCCTAGCACCACCGCCACATACCCCGTCGTGCCCCCATCCGTCGGTATGCCGCTGCTCCGCGGCGCCTGCCCTGCAGCCAGCGGGCGTGCCTGGGTGCCGCCCTGGCCATCCCGCTGCTGCCGCCCCACAATACCGCCCCTGCACCACACGACCACCCGCCAGCTCGTGTCATCGCCCGTTGCTCGTCCGCCTCCTACAACCCTACTCGCCCGGTGCTACTCAACCTGCCTGCCCGCTTACGGTCCCGCCCATCTTCTACAGCTCAACTCCTCACGCCCGCCCGCTCGCAAGCCCGCCTGCTGCCTCGCCCGCTGCCCTCCCCTCCCCTCCCCCTCGGTAAATCACCTCCCCTCCCCCCAGCATCTGCGGCAAGCGGGTGTACCCCAGCTTCCTGCGCCTCACCATTGCGGCCACGGGGGCGCCCGTGGGCTGGGCCGGGGAGGGGGCGCCGCCGCAGGGCTGCGGGGAGGAGGCGCGCTGGGTGCGCAGCGGCACCGAGGGCGTGGTGGATGGCGACACGCTGGTGCTCGAGGTGGCGGTGAGTGTGGCGGCGGGCAGGGGCAGGGGGGGCTGGGCAGTGCAGTGTGCGGCAAGGCAGGGAGCGGAGGTAGGGGTATGGCGCAAGGAAAATGGGGGTTGGTATGTGGGGGAAGGGGCGATGCGGATAAAAGAAACGGGCACGACCTGAGGGGCACTGCGTCCGGTAGCAGCGGGCTGGGGTGGGTGGTGCGGCACTCGCGCTGCAGCTGGTGGGGAGCGCCTGGTGCTAGGGCTAGGCGGAAACCCAAGGGGCTGCCGTGTCAGAAGCGCGGCAGCTCCGTCTCTTCCTGCCTGGTCCCATCACCAGGGGCCTGTCGCAAGCGAGGTGCACTGCCTGGATGAGCCGCGCCCCTCCACCCACCCACCTGCCGGCGAGCCCCGGGTGAACCCCGGGCACGGAGCTTGCGATGCATGCGGCGCTGCGCTGTCTGGTGGGCGGACGGCCACGCGGTCGCGCTGTGCCGACCGAGGCGCAGCACGCAGGACCTGCACCCACGCGCCCGCCAGCGCCGCTCGCGCCTCCACAGCCGCAGCCTCATGCACGCCTGTCCGGTCCTCCTGCGGCCGCCGTGCCTGCGTTGCTCGTGCGCGGCACTAGCTGATGCATTCATCCGTACCGCGGCCCCTGCCCACGCATCCCCCGGCGCAGGTCGGCGACATCTTCGAGGCGGTCCGCGTGCAGGCGCAGCCCCGGGGAGAGCCCCTGGCCACAGCACCACCGCCCAGGCAGGAGCAGGCCGCAGCAGCCGCCGGCGCGGCGGCGCCCGCGGCCGTCGGCCCGGCCGCGACCGCTGCGGGTGGTGCGGGTGCGGCGCCGGGCGGGGCCGCAGGCGGCGGCGTGGCGGCGGGGCCGGCGCCGCGGACGGACGCGGGAGGTGCGGCTGCGGCTGCGGTGCTGGTGCCGGCGCAGAGGCAGAAACCCCCGCACGCCGCCCGGCGGACTGCTCGGGTGACGGCATTCAAGAAGATGTGGGGCCGTCAGGAGGCGAGTGATGCCTGCCGCTGGGGGTGGAGCTGTGTTGGGAGCTGTGTGAATGGCGCCAGGCGCCTAGCCATGCATGCGCACGGCTGCGCGAACAGCAGCTCCGGGCTCCTTGCGCCGCTGCGCGTGTGCGTCGCCTCGCATGCCGAGACCCTGGCTACAACATGCCGCCGCCATGGAGTTAGCCTGCACGCCGCCTAGCTGCCGGTGGTTGCTGTCACGCAGCCGTGCCCGCCGTGCCGGCTGCCGCGCAGACCATGGCCCTGCTGGACGGTATGCTCAAGCACGAGGGCAAGGCGTGGAAGACTGTTCTCCATGACCCAGAGTTCAGGCCCGCCTTCAGCCGCGCGCGCACCGAGGTAATCACCACGGCGAGGGCCGTCTTCGTTAATCGGTACCGTATGTCAGCGAGGAGCCGCACTGCCGGTACCGCACCGGCGCCGGGGCTGCCGTGCCGGTAGCGCTTCTGACGCGGCGCCCAGCAAGCCGTGTGCGTCACGTTTGTTGTGAGTGGTTGTCGCTGCTGCCAGCTGCGTGTTGTCGCGCCGGGGAATTCCTTGTCGCGCAGGTGAGCCTCAAGGACCGCTGGGTGTCGCTCGTAAAGGCCATGGAGCGTAAGTTTGTGGGCGCCAAGGGCTGCCTCAAGCACGGCGACCCCGAGCTGGAGGCGAAGGTGCGGGAGGTGCACGCGCTGCTGGGCGGGGAAGAGTAGGGCAGCGGTGGCTGGGAGTTTGCTGGTGCTGGGGCGTGATTGCGAGAAACGGCAGTGCGTGCATTGCTGGGGTGGTCAGGGTTGGATTGGAGTGGCTTGTGGTGGGTGTTTTGCTGCGGCGAAGGCGGGGTGCAGGGTGGCAGGCCGCGGCAGGCGGCGGAGGGCAGGATCGGGCACCCGCACGGTGACTGAAGTTTGTTTCGTATAGCAATGGTTTGACGTACCCAAGGAGCATAGGAAAGCTGTAACAGTTGGGCGGGGCTCTCCGTGGGCGTGCCTGTCCAGGGTCCCATCGTGGGGTTCGAGGGGAAATCCGCCGCAGGCACAGCACGCAGCCACAGCCAATCCCTGGGGACGCTGCGGCCGGGCTAATACACATGAACGTTATGTAATGTGCACAGTGCAACCGGACGGCGCATCAACGCTGCCTCGTATCGTTTCAAACGGCATCGTTGGAATCCTTGCTTGAGCCCCATCGGCGACACAGCGCCCACAAGACTATTCAAATACCTAATTGATATGTATAAAGTACGTGAGCGCTAGCCGATAGACGGTCAAGGTCTCGACGTCATGGAGCAGCCCAGCGACGGCGACTTGGAGCCGGAGCACATCCTCGGAGTCGTCGAGGTAATATGAACATCCAGCACGACTCAAGGAAAGGCCGCCCTGGCTCACAAAACCGTGTGCGCAGGATGTCAAGTCGCGCTTTCCTCCTCCCGATGGCGCTGGCCGCGTTCCGCCGCTGGCGTGGGATGGCTGGGTTGACGTGCTGATGCAGCTGCAGCTCAATCCCGACCTCGAGACTCCGCAGCTGCTGCTCAACGCGCTGCAAGCCTTCGTGGATGAGGAGGCCGCCGTGCAGGAGGCCCTCCAGCGGGCCCGACAGCTTGACCCGCGCGCCGCGCTCAGGGACCCGCAGCTACTGCCGAGCATATATGCGAGGGCCCAGACTCTCAACGTGGAACGCCGCGCCTTATTTGAGCGCCTCAAGCAGGTGGGCGCGGGTTGCGGCAAAGGGTCAAACAGCTCCACCCCAACCATGAGCTGTGCATCGTCGCCAACCTGTATCCGTCGGTGCAGTCGCGGCCGCAGCCGGAGCTGGTGCCCATCGGCATCGCGGTGCCTATGCCCCGCATCATCCACGAGCTGACCATCGTCGAGGTGAGAGCACGCAGCAGGGCGCAGCTCGCCGACAGCTCCCCGCCTCGTGGCTAGCCAGGCCCTGCCGATGCGGTTCGGGCCCGCTTTCCGCTCTGCCCTTACCAAGTCACTTGCCTGTACACGAGCTGTGGTTATTTATGGTGCCACCAGCCGCCTTGCCGTTGCCCTACCCTGACTGCCGCCTGAGGTGGCGGTGCAGGCTGGCATGCCCCCCACCGTACCGCCCCGCCGATTGTCGTTGCACATGTCGCCACCAACACACTCCCCGCACCCCACACAGAACGGCGCCGCCAGCATCGTGTACGAGGTGGAGCTGGGGGTGGACGAGGAGGGCAGCGCGCACTGCGCCTACCACGCAGGGGAGCAGCACCTGCGAGCTGCCTATCCCCACTTCGCGGACGCCATGCTGCAGGCCTGGAAGGTGCGGCCGCAGCTGCGGGACTGCCTGCCTGCTGGCACGGGAGTGGACAGCTCGAAGGCATGCCCAGGCCAGCGGGAGGAGCCTGGGCGAGGCCTAGGCTTCACGTCTCAGGGGCGGGCGGCTGGGTTGGGGCGAGAGCCTGCGCGGCAGGGCAGGGCCCCGCTGGATGGGGTCGGGAGCGAGTGGGGCAGGCCGTACCGGAGGGGGCATGGCCGTTGCGCATGATAGGGCCGCAGGTCGCGGGGGAGGCCCCTCGGGGCAGCACGAGAACGCGTGGTGCGTCCC
>BDDC01001326.1:0-10054 GCA_001662425.1 Chlamydomonas sphaeroides
CCGCCCGCTCGCCGACGCGGCCAAGAAGGGGTGGTCCGGCGGCACGGCATCCCACCCACGCGGCGGCATGCCGCTACAGCTTGCGGATATCGCCACGCCGCTCAGGCGGCGCCTAGTCCTATCGGTTTCTGATGCGCAGTTAGGGGGGCGTAAGCTATCTAGCAACGTAGCTGACTTGCGCTGCAGTAAAATGTGAAGGGTGCAAAATCGGGCGGGCAATAGAAAGTGTGGTATTGTGGATCACCCTGGAACCAGCATTGCACGCTGTGCAAAGGCCGCGCCCGCCGGCCACAAAACCTCAGACACCATACTGGTACTACCGATGCTGCTAGCACGTTCGTGTAGCAAACTACGCGTCACATGCGGCGCGACATGCGCGTCATCGCGCGCGGCATGTTCCATGCACACTTGTCAGCAGTCGCTAATAGCGGAACCTTGCAGTAGTCATTGCAATACATGATGCAAATGCAATGAATAAGCAAAAAATGTCGCGAATAAGCGCACACCACCACCGCCACGATACAACGCCCTGCCCCCGGTTACCCCTCCCTGCGGCCACCCCGGCCACCGTGACCCCGGCCACCCCGGCGATCAGCCCGCCACTGCGTTCTCGTCTCCGCTGCTGTCCTCCTTCAGCGAGCGGTCGAGTAGTCATCGTCCCTCACAAGCCTAACAGCCTCCTGCATCTGTGCTTCCAATGCCGCCAAGCCGAGCCCGTGTCGGTCGGCAGGCCGTCACATGACTCCTATGTATTGCTTGTGGCTATAGATGCACGCGGCTACCGGCTCTGGCACCGGTTACGGGTCTGCGGTTCGGTCGTGTCGGTCGCGACGATTTGGAAATAATTCAGCGCAAAATGTGCGTGCGCGCAGGAAGTCCTTACTCTTGTGGTTGTAACATCTTTTTGTAGCATGCAGAAGAGCTTTGTATGGCGCGCGCTGTGCTTAGAGCGCCTCTGTGCCGACGGGCACACATTTCGCACCCACACGCGTGTCGCAAAACCCTGGACCACCAAAATTCAACCCCTCCCATATCTAACTCGGTAGGGTCCAAGCACACCCCTAGGGCATCTTAACTTTGGAAAGGCAGCTTCCCGAACGCAAAACCCAGTACACACAGCTGGGTGATCCACAATACCACGTGATCCACAATACCACAGGCCCCCGCCTTCAGCGCCGTCCCTGCTTCGGCATGCACGTGCACCCTCTGTAATGCGACTTTCCCACCTGTAGTAATCTATCCCGCGCCAGTGGCAGTGTGTAGAGCGCCTGCGAGGGGAGCGCAGAAAGAACAGGCCGCAAGACGCGCCGGCGGGCGGCTGCCGTACGGCTGCCAGCGACTGGCTGAGGGGCAGGCGAGGGAAGGGGCTGGAAGGAGCGCGCGCGGCGTGGGGCTGTGGCTGATACGCAGGGTGAGGGGTAGAAGGAAAAGGGCTGGCTGACGCGCTGGCTAAAGTGGGGCTGGCTGGCGCACGCGCGGGTGGGGCTGTGGCTGCAGGGTGGGGCGGTCGTAAGGGAGGGTGCCAGGGACGAGTGCACGATGCGCGGTCCGAGCTGCTGACCCCGTAGGGTTGCCCACAGCTCGGAAGTGAAGGCCCGCGCACGGTGGGCACAAGGTCACGGCTGAGTACCGATCCTCGGGACAAGGTCACGGCCGGGCCCCGATGCTCCCTGGGTAAAAGCGGGAAGCAACCACCGTAGGGGCGTTACACGACCCCGCCCACCGCGCAGGCATTTGGGAAGGGGACAGACGGCCAACGCACCAAGGCCAGCGACCGCGCTACGGCAAAACCCAAGTAATCCGCAACCACAACCCACTTAACTCACCCCCACGCACCTGCGCCGCGCAGCATTGCCGAACCCCCCGCCGCTATGGCCCCGGCCTGCCGCCTGCTGCCACACTTGCATCCACCGAGCACGACACCGCATGACCACGCACGCCACACACCCGGCCAACGTCCCCCCTCCTACCCCTGGGACCCTCGCAGCGCTGCTGTACGGCCTGACCAGCCGCAAGAACAAGGGCACCATGCCGCCGCGTGAGACAGCCACACACGCGCAGATCATGGGCCTCTGGATGGCCTGCTGCGAGAGCCTGCTGGCCAGCGACGCCATCACGGCCATCTACGACTTCGACCTCGACGCCGACGACGTCTCCCAGCTCACCTCGGCCGAGGTGAAGGCCCTGGTCGCCGAAATGGAGGCCGCGCGCCCCGCCGGTGAGCTGCTGCCCAACAAGCGCAGCGCCGACGATGCGGAGCTTGACGACGGTGACGAGCAGGCGGCCGGTGGCAGCGGGGGCACAGGGGCGTACGGCGTGTGACCTCACAAGCAAGCTGGTGTGCGGGCCGACGGGCAGGGTGTACGTGGGGCAGACCAGCGACCTGCGCCGGCGCTGGGCGGCACACCGCAGCTCGCCGCCGCCGCGCATGAGAGCAGACGCGGCGGCGCACGTGCCTTTTCACGTATGCTATCAGCTGACGCCCCTGATGGGCACGGACGGGCCTGACGTGGCGGATGCCATGGAGGCGTACTGCATCCGGGAGCTGGGGGCTGCGGGGCCGGGGGGAGGGGGGTACAACAACCTGAAGGGGCCGCCGCGCACCGCGCCCCAATTCCACGCCATGATGAGGGCAAGAGGACGCGGAAGGGGCGGGCGGGGCGCCAGGGGGGGACAACGGGAGAGAAGGGGAGGCGGCGGGTAGGTCGACGACGCAGAGGCAGCGTGACACAAAGATACTGTGAGAGAGGGCGGATGCGGCGCCAGTGTGCTAGCCAAAGAGCGGGGCAGGGCCGGCCGGCCGCTGGCGCCAGGACAGGGGCGACGCCATTTGGGGAGCCCAGACCGGGGATGGCGGACGCTCGGGTGGGGTTACGTGCGGGTCGAGTGTGCGGGCCGGCAGGACTGGGTGTCACCACACGGCCTCCACATACGTTCCCGCTCGCCACACACACGCGCAGTAAGATGCTCCACTAGCGCACTAGTTCCCTGCACTGGTGCACCTGAACGCATCCCGGCTTGCTTCGCATGACCACCGCGTCGCCAACACCCAGGGCTTGCCACGCGGGACTTGTAAGTTGAGCTCACAATTAGGTCAACTCGTCTACATCGCTAGTGTCAAGCAGGTGGGAAGCCGGCCACCAGCATGGTCGGCGACCAGGGATAGCTTAGTACCGCCGTGCACAGGGAAGGGCCCTGCTGCCCTGACCGTGCATCCTTCGACCAGCTAGCGGCCACAGCAGCCCGGGGCGTTTTCGCCGCGTCCGACGGCCGTACCGTACAAGTTCAACAAGCAACGGCAGCACTGCGTCTTTGACCAGCAACTCGTTTGACACAACTCTCACGAGGCAAGGCAAGGGCCAGTTGTGCCGAAGGCATATATGCAAAGTACCCGCAGGCACCAGAGGAAGTCAAGTGCGCCTGTGCCTGCCTGTGTTACAGCCGCCGAGTTCCGGCAGGGATCGTCACTGGGTTATGTTTGTGACGACTTCGTTGGGCTGTATGGCGGTATTGGGCGTTGGCGTTGGCGCTTGGTACGGAAGGGTGCCGAAGGCATGCGGCTCCCCCTGACCCGAAAAGCGACTTGCACGGCTCCCGTGGCTAGTCATTGCGTCAGGATTGCCATCATCCGGAACTTCGAGGCAAGAGAGCTTCGCCAGGACGGCGACGGGCGCTGCCTCGTCGCCGCGGCGCAGTTGCAACTTGACGAGCTGTGTGATGGGCTGACAGACGTGTAATTCTCCACGCAAGGGTATGCAGCGGAAGTACTCATTCCAAGCCCGTATGCTGACTTGCGGGGGCACCGGGGCAATCCTCGGCTCAGTTTCAGCCCGGAACTGTAAAAGTGCAAACGCGGCAAATTTCGCATCTAGCGCACCGCAGCCTCAGCCTTCCGCAGACAACGAGCTCGGAAACTATGGTGTGAACTTGCGGGACAAGGGTTCCCAGCGACGTGGTCCAAACCGATGGCCCTGCGACCTATCCACCCATCACCAGGTAAGAAGGCATTGTGCATGAAACATTTGATACTGCAAGCCGGTGCACGCAAGTTAGCATGGGTACGGCAACAGGGGTACGGTAGCCATCGTCTTCAAGAACCAGGTGCTCCGCATTACACAAACACTCGCGGCGTGTGCCTGTGGACAAAGGCACAAGTCCTATCATCAAACGCAGCGTCCTCAGCGCTCAGGCACGGGTTGTGGGCGGAAGCCGGCCGCGACCAAGTCGAGGCCTCCATGGAGGCACACGGCACTCTCTTGGCAGCAGACTGGGTACAGGCGAGTCCGCGAGCTGGGGATTTGCAAGAGAAGCCGTCTCGGGCGATACCCCCGCCGAACTCAACGCAGGCCAGCACTGCGCCATCGTCGCCGAGCCTTTGCTCTGTGTCCGGCTCTACATTCTTCTTAAGCCGCTCGAACACCGCGACCGAGGAGCTTGTGTGTTCAGAGGACCTAGGCTTCGCTGACGACCTAGGTGATCACCTCAGCGCATGCGGTCTACAGTCTGGGCCTGCTGAGGCTGAGGCAGCCGAAGTACTATTTCTAGGCGGGCTCGGACTCAGCATCAGCGGCTATGCGGCTGAGCAGCAGCTCCATGCCCTGAGGACTCAGCCGACGTGTCTCGCAGCTGCAGAGGTTTCTGCGAACATCAGGTAAGCTGCAGGCAGCCGTAAGGAGGGGGTTCGTTCGAGCATCCGAACCGGTTCCAACGCGGTGCGTAGCCGCCGTTTCAGTCAGGACGGATGTTTCCAAGCATAGCACGGTTCCCTCGTGTAGTTGGCGGCGCCGCTAACACCAACTTGCTGCGAACGGTGCGAATTGCGCCCAAACGAAGAGAGCTTACAGAAGAGCTTACGAGAAGATGCCATAACGATGGAAATCCCGCCACACCTACATTCCTGCACGCAGCGGTGTGCCCGTGAAATCATCAACTACCCTTTTTTCCCGCTCGCGACGATCCCACTTCCAGGGAGGACCTCGCCAAGCAGGGAGGCCAGGCAGACGCCGGCGCTCCACCGTGGAGCTCTGCGCGCGAGGACTGCACGGAGGAGCGGCTCCTGCCCCCTCGCCACCGTGCACGCATGCTCGGTTGGATGCGCCAGTGCTGCCACTCCTTTGGATGGCACGTGTCCACGCTCTTCTCTGCAGCTGACCTGCTGGACCGCTTCGGGCGCGAATCCAAAGTGAGCACCGCACGGCGTGCCCACTGCGTGAGCTGCCCATGGGAAGCTGCCCGCGCTGCCATATTGCGGCACGGCGTCTGCACGCCGCCCCCTTCTGCCGTGGGAAGCGCGGTGCAGGACGAACAGCTAGCTGGTCGCCCGCATCGTGAACGCCTCGCTCATTCCTGCCCGCCGCCATTTCGCCCGCGTCAGGTGCTCCCGCCCGACAACATGCTGCAGCTGCTGGCCATGGCGTGCATGTCCGTGGCCGTCAAGTACAACGAGGTAACCTTTGAGCTAACCATGGCGGCAGCCATTCCGGCCGCCCCGGCCTACACGTCCAGCCATCCCCGTCCAGCTGAAACCTCGCCCCTGCGCCAAATCCCCCGCTTCCACGCATGCAGGTGGGCCAGGTCACCCCCGCCGTGTGGCTCAACCTGGCGGTGGACGAGAACGGCACTCGCCTGTATGCGGTGCGTCCACACAGCCTCGGCAGGGCACGCGCAGCCACCTGCCACGCCGCCCTGCCCCGCTGCCCCCTGCCTGGTGTCATCCCCACCACACCTGTCTGCCTGCCCCCCAACCTCTCTCACAGTCCGTGGACCTGCAGCGCATGGAGTGGCTGCTGCTGCAGACGGTGCAGTGGCGCCTGCACGCGCCCAACACCTTCACCTTCCTCAGCCACTTCTGCAGCTGCCTGCCGCACGCCACGCCGGCGGGCGACACAGACGCGGCGGGGGTGCGCATGCCCGGAGAGGCGCTGCCCGCGGCGCCCGCGTCCAGCGCCTGGCTGCCCGTGACCGGCCGCGCCCTCCTCCTCGCGGTGGGTACCCCCGGCAGTAGCTGAGGTTGCGATGCTGGGCGAGGCAATCTCATCTTCCGGCACGCAACGTGCATGCCGGACGCAGCCCAGTGGCCCTGCTCCCGGTCACCCCGCGCTGACAGGCTCGTCTGCCTAACGTTCGTACCGCAGGAGGTGTCGCTCATGTACGACGCCTTTCTGTCGTACGACGCGAGCGACGTGGCGCTGGCCTGCGTGGCGCTAGCGGAGCAGGAGACGCGCGGCCGCGGCGCCGCCGGCACCGGCCCTGCCGCCGCCGGCCGTACCGCCGCGGCCGCCGCTGTCATCTCCGTGTCGGGCCTGAGCGTACAGGAGCTGGCGCCGCGCCTCGAGCCCTGCGTCGCGGCGCTGTGCTACTGCTACGGCCTACTCCTGCAGCCGGACGAGATGTTCAGCTACTAGGCCCTACGGCACCTGCCGTGCTGTCCCGGCATTCGTGATTGCGGCAGTCTCGTTTCGGCTTCGGTGCCCGGGCTGCGGCAAGGAGCTGGCTTCGCTCCGACGACGCACGGCAGAGAAGGGATGCATGTGTGTGGGCGTGCATAACTGTACATACCCCTCTGTCGTCAACCCCAACGGTCTTCTATCTCTATGTGCGCGGTAGGCCGGCGTGTGCGAGTGTGCGCACACAAGCCCCCGAGCCCGCTGCGGCGACAGCGGCCTTCGCGTCGGCCAGCGGCTGCTCGGCAGGCTCCCGGCTTGCGCGTGGTGTGCAGGGGGTGGCGAATGCAGGTCCCATGCGGCTGGGCTGCTCTGCGGCCCCGCTCGCCGCAATAGTGCATGGGCAGACGGCGCACGTGGGTTCGGGTCCGCTTGCCGCAGTGGCATCGCCTTGTGCTGCGCTGTGCTGTGCTGAGCGGGCGATGCAAGGCGCGCTGTGCTAGGGATGCGCCGCCAAGGCGACGGCAGCAGCCGTTGGGCCGCAGGGCCGCCCGCGCGCAGGGTCGGCAGCGCCGGCCCGCCCCTGTGTGTGTGTTGCTCATATCACTTAACAAACGCGGGAAGGGGATAACCAGATGCAGATGGTGGGGGGCTGACGGGGAGCGGGCTCGCGTCTGGCGATTCGGCGCGGTGCTGCGGACCTTGTTGGTCGCGGGCCGTTGTCTCGCATAGTGCTCGCTCCCCGGCCTGGACGGTGGCTGCAATAGGCAGGCAGAGTCGAGGACCTAGGCGAATGGGTGCAATACCTCAAACCGAATGTGAAGGTTTACTCAGCAGGCTAGGCAAGGACGATAGCGGCCGCCGTATGCGCGCGCACGAGGGGTGTCGGGCCGTCATGGCTTCGCGGTCGCGCGGCCCCGGTCGCTCGCGCGGCGTGCCCTGCCCCCAGATATCTCAGATCACAGAAGCGGTGGCACGTATGGGCGCGGTAGGCGGAGCAGGCTAGGGTAGGCTAGGGCAGGGTGTGTCGTGTTGCGTCATGTATGTGCCATATGAGTTGTCCGCTGCAGAGCAGGGTCGCCGGCTCCGTCTCACAGCACGAGACGAGCGGCCCTGCAGCACGAGCGCTTGGGGCCGCGCGCCGCTGCCGCAGCGCAGCGGCCGCCAGCCCCGAGCCGCTTGCTGTTGTGTGCCCCGTTGCTGCTAGCTTCTGGCTTCTCTGTCGTGTTGGCAATTTCTCGTTGCTGCGTCAGTTGCGGGTTGCTGGCGGGTCTTTCTCTGCGCACGCTGTTTTGTTGCGCTGTGCGCCTGGCCCAGCGCCCCCTATACACACCGGACCTCGGACCTATACGCACTGACCTAATAACAAGTCAAGAGGGTTGACGGCACGAAGACGTGGTGGGTGGCCGGCTAGTGGCTAGGCTGCTTGTCAGAGGACCGGTTGTGCGCCGGCGATGTGTCACATCGGGGGACGAGCGCCGGGCGCAAGCCGTGCCGCCCAGCCCAGCCTTCTGGTGCAGGGGTGAGTTACACGTGACGGCGCTCACGCAGGCTTGTTGTGGAGAGCAGGCCGGCTGGAGAGCAGGCCGGCTGGCTAAAAGCGTGACGTATTGGCAGTTGGCCCTTCGGCGTGTGCGCTCCGTTGCGCCGCCGGCCGCTGCTAGCGAGCTTGCCAAGGGGTAGTTGCCTGCGCGGGATGACACAATGGACGCAGGGCAAGCCATTTTGGCGGGGTTGCAGCACTGGGCAGTACCGGCCGGATGCGAAGGTCTGCCGGCGGCACGGCCAGAGCAATGTCGAATGGGCAGCACTGCTGGATTGGCGGTGGTGGCGCAAGCAACTTCACGCGCTGTGGGGGTGCGGGGGCTGAGGCTGGTTCGGGCGAGCGCCCGGTACGAGAGAGAAAGAGCGAGGCCCCTGCTGGGCTGGATGTAGGCCCTAGGGCTTTGAGAGGTGTGGCGATGCGGGTGTTCCTGTCGAGACGACGCGCCGCGCCGCGCGGCCATTTTAGGCCCGGGGTTGCATTTTGCCGGCAGCGCCGCCATTGACGCGCTGACGGTGTGTGCGGCCTCGCGACCTGGGACCCATGTGTCGGAGCGCCTTGGGCGGCGCTCGGGGCGGTGCTAGTAGGTGAAGGATTTGCCTGTGTCCTGTGTGTGACTGGCGCCAGGTGTGCTTTGGCGGCGCCGGGCCCGTCGGCGTCGCTTGTTGCGACGACGATTCACGTGTTGTGCGAGGGTCGGTTCGGGGAGGGCCTGGAGGCCACAATGACGCTTTCGGCTGCTACCGCCACGTTCCCATCCGTGGCCACGTGCGGCTGCAGGCCCCGCGGGGATCCGCAAGCCCGCCGGCCCACTGGGACACTTCATCGCCCGTGTGCGTGGTCGGGTGCCGTGGCGCTCCCGTCCTGCGGCCGCGGCCCGGCCCATGCGCCGTGCGGCCTGCGCGCCGCACAGCCGCTGTGGTGCCGGCCGGCCCCACAGCCGCGCGCGCAGAATGGTGAATGCATATGTTGTGGCACACACTTTATCTGGCCCCACGCCGGAGCATGCGTTGCGTCGGTCGTGCGCGGGCACTTTTTTGGTGCGTAGGTAGCTTAGTCAGATAGCGGCTGGCGCTTGCCAATGCCAGCGCGTGTGTATGTGCGTATGAGCCGCCAGAATACGTGGTCTGTGGGTATTCATAGGCTTGGCGGCGTGCGGCGCTGGCGCTCTCGCCGCACCCCCTCACGCAACCAGGCTGCCGCCGCCGCCATTGGCCAGGCCAGGGCTGGTCCGTGGCGGACTGCGTCTTGAGGCTGTGTGCAGTATCAGGAGACGTAGCACGAGTAGTAGTAGCGCGTTGCGTGCGTGTGCGGCGCCGATGTTGCGCGGGCGGCAGGCTGAGACAGTTGCGCCCGTGGGAGTGGCTCGGAGCTGAGGGCAGGGGTTGGAAGTCTAGCATGCGCGTTTCCTCTGTGGCTAAGCTGCATGCCTTCTGGTCAATCGTTCGTGCGTGCGTGCGTGCGTGCGTGCTTTGCTTCTTAGAATAGGTAGCCGGCTAAGCGGCCGTTGTAAGCCGTTGCCATGCACCCATACGCAGCTGGGACAGGTTTGAAGCGGCAGGCCCCCTGGCTTCTGGCGCGGGTAGGTCGCATACGTTGTGCCTCTCCGAGCGGCTGCGGCTGGGGGTAGGCTTACTGCGACAGCACGCAGCCCGGTGCGCTGCCGAGGCCGCACCGCTTTGCGTGCGGAGCAAGCTTCCACGCTGGCTTTAAAGTGAAAGAGCATTCCATTCTTTGCGCGGCTGCTTGCTTTGCTCAGAAGCTGCGGCACGCCCGTGCGGTGTAACGAGCCGACGCGGCGCGCATTCCTTCAGCCCAAAAGGTTGCTGGGGTAAACCTGTCCCAGCTGCGCATGGGTGCATGGCTCACCCCCCAAAGAGGCCACCCTGACCAGACGCAAACAGTCGGTCATTATGCGTTTGTAGCTGGGACTATTCGAAGGGTCTCGGGCACACCGACATCCGTGCCCTCACCCCACGGGCCGGACCAAGCCGCCCGATCTGCCTCAACGGCAGGAATGTATACACATCTCAATGCACGCCGCTGCTGCTGCCGCTCTAGCTGTGTCGCGGCCGCTTGCGGCGGCCGCTACCACCCTCTCCGCCTCCGCCGCCCGGCCCATCGCCGC